>LNAC01000134.1:3325104-3483045 GCA_002007465.1 Ailurus styani
GCAGAGAGCCCGATGCGGGCCTCGATCCCAGGACCCTGAGATCATGACCTGAGCCGAAAGCAGAGGCTTTAACCCACTGAGCCACCCAGGTGCCCTAATATCTATTTTTTATTTGAACTGGACTTTGAAGAATATACCTTAAAGTTAAGGGGGTTTTCACAAGAAAATGAACAGGAGAGAAGGGGTACCAACTTGAATAAAGACACAGAAGAATCAAAGTTCTGGGACTTTTTCATTCAAGGGACATTACAGAGAGACTACCACGTGCCAGACTAATAATAGTCTGGTAGGGCTAGAGTATAGGACAAATCATGTCTTATCTGACCCTCAGCAGAAAGACCATTAACCCAGGGTTCTTACTGCTGCTAAATGATGCTACATCATTTTTCTAGACTAGTAACTGTATGTCAAACTTCATTACAAAATCCTGGGAATGGAGAGCCTTATAAAAAGTCATGTAGCTTATCTCAGTTTATGGAAAAAGAATAGACTTCAATATCTAAAACACCTGAATCCCATTTGGGCCACTTATCAGCCCTTTGCCCACGTCATTTAACCTTACTAAATCCAAGTGTCCATAGCTATAAAATGGAGCAATTATAATTATATCAAGCTGCTGTTGGAAGGATTAAGGAGATAATATTTGTGAAAACACATAGTTCAATGCCTGGTATATAATAGACGTTCAATAAGCATTGACTGGCTTGCCTTGCTTTTTTTCTGTACTTCTTTGCCTCTCGTTTTCCTATTTAGAAACTCTCTAAGTTATTAAAAAAATGATTACCAGGTTTTTAAAAAGCTTGCTAAGAAAGTCAGCCATTTTTACATCATTCCAAAGCTTTGAAATCTTTCCTATCCTGGAAGCAAAAGTTTCAGGACTTTAAAATTAGGACAAATTTAACCCCACTTTAATTCTCTTATACTTAGTTGATGTATTGCACCTAATACACACTCATTGATGCTTCTTTAATTGAGTTATTTTTCACCTTGTAGCCAAAAGTAATGTAAATCCTTTGAAAGGTAAAACTAACACCACTAATTGTACAAAATCTAGAGAACTATAATAAGTACTAAGCAAACAGATGGTTAGTTTAAATGACTTAAGAATCTGTGTGTTTTTATCTTAAGAGAGACATTTAATACCTGGGCTAATTATAGATACGGCACTGCCTGACACATTGTAATTTATGCTTCTATTCTGATTTCTTCTTTATTTAAAGAAATTAGGTTCCTTTGCATGAGGTGTTCCATGCATCTGCGACTGTTATACAAACTAAGGCTAAGCTTAATTCCAATATTTAAAAATGCTTTCAGCAATAATGCTAACTATAACCTGTACCTCGCTTAGGGGGAAAAAATGATATTGCTGCTTGAGCTCATTAGCAATGTAAGAGAGAAAACAAGATATACCAAGAGGTAGATCCATATTTTCCTTGGCTAATCCCAGGACTGCATAAAGAACATAACTTCTCACCCAACATATTTGAGTATATGACTTGAAAGTTAAATTAAGGAATCTTTTGTAATGCCACATCAATCCAACTTCTGGTAAGAGTCTGTAATTTGTTATAGATTGCAGTTCTTTCTGCCATTATCCAAATATAGAAATTATGTGACATCACCTACCTAAGCATTACAGATTTGACTTGCTTTCTGTCTTAATCTGATACATATAGTAGAAACTTAGTAGTCAAGGTATGGACATTAAACAGTTTTGATTCTTTGTGAGCAACCCTAAAACTCTTTGTATTTTTGCTGAACAGCTAATACAAATTATGTGTTCTGTAAGGGTGGTGTGCAGAAGCATTAAATAATGAGCAAATCCATTTGAATATTTAGCAGGCAGACCTCAAATGTGGCTTTGTTCTACATAATATCACTTTCCAAGTTTTTCCAGTTGAGTGGTCAAAAAAATATCTGAGGAAAAATGTGACATAATTGGAAGTTGAAAAGGCGGTTAATTTAAGAAGAGATGTATACACAAAAGAGACACATAATTTCAATGGAAATATGTGTCTTAGAGTAAACCAATAATCTTCATAAAATTTCCTGTGATATGAATTTGAGAATATTTGACGCGTCACTGGGTATATTTAAAATATTAAATGTTACCTGAATAACTGGAGAATCCATAGATTCCCTATTTATAAAGATTGTCTTTCTTTTACAGTCAATAAATTTCACTAAAAAGCAAGGGATTTCCATACAAGCCAGTGTTTTATGCATCTTGAGAAATCTTTTCTTCCTTAAGGGGTGTATATGTATTTGAGAAATCCAAGAAAGGGATAGGAAAATGGTGGGGAGCAGAAAGAGGCAGGAGAGACTTCAGACCACAGAGTAGATCTGACATCTCTGAAAGAAGTGAGTGGAGGAAGGAGGCTGGGGTAGGAAAAGCCCCAACTGCAGTGGCACTGTAAGATCCTTGCAACTAGGCGATCGGGTAGCTCCAGAAGAAAGACTTCCCATCAACAAGAACCATGTTGGGCAGGTATGATCTAGCTATAGCACCCTTTCCAAATTTAGTCACTGACCAAGAGCAGCCTTGGAAGAGTATGACTTCTACGTGAAATCTGTACAATTGTGGCCCTCAGGGCTGTCAACTAATTGCTCATGACTCAGAGCAGATTTTTCACAAAGAGAGATGGGTCACACACTCCCAAGGCAGCCACAGTCTCTCCCCTGTGTAACACGGCCCACTGTTCCACCCGTGGGAGCAACTCCATGGTTGCCGCGGGCTTCTCCGGAGAAGAAATTTTGAAGGGGGGGGAAAAAAGTGGAATAAAGTACATTTCACTGCAACTGTAGTTCTTTTCAGTAGTCTCAGGGCAGCAACTGATGTTACTCCCCTCCGACAGTATCCATTCCCAACCCTCTTCACCCTTATCTATCACCTCACCAGGTCTTAATGACTTCTTTGGGTGTGTGACCTAAATTCTTATCCCTGAGGGTCTAAGCTTCTAGAAACTATACTTGTCTCAGTCTGTGTTTGTTGCATGTGTCTGTTCATACTTAAAATTGGGCAAAGAGGTGGCGCCTGAGTGGCTCAGTGGGTTAAAGCCTCTGCCTTCGGCTCAGGTCATGCTCAGGGTCTCTGCTCAGCAGGGAGCCTGCTTCCTCCTCTCTCTCTGCCTGCCTCTCTGCCTTCTTGTAATCTCTCTCTCTCTCTCTCTCTCTCTCTCTCTCTCTCTCTCTCTCTGTCAAATTAAAAAAAAAATCTTTAAAAAAAAATTGGGCAAAGAATAACCAGAGGCAGCCAGTGGGTAACTTTGTTCTCACACGTATTCCTCCATCCTGCATTGTATAATAGCAGCCTTACTTCCTCTTGCCAACTAGGGCCAACCTCCACAATTCCCACTGCTCTTAAAAGCCCAGCTCTGTGTCTGCCTCTGGTACCATTAGCCCTGATCTGCAGAGGAGGGCCACCACTGAGCTTAGTGATTTTGGTGTCCCTCTCACCAGGGCATTCACAGTGGCTTGGGAGAATTTTGTGCCTCTGCTCCTTCTGGCGGAAGAAGAGAATCTTCTGGTGGGTGTTCTGGATCACAGAATATATCCATTCTGGTATGCCCACCACCACAAGCCTTTTTACTTATTCCTTTTCTGTCTCATGAGGCAGTTCGGGCACTCATATTTCACTCTGCACTGGGCATTTTTCTCCAAGCTTCTAAGGGCCACACTATCAATGAATTTGTCCGTTATGCAGGGTCTTTGCTACGGCATTCAATCCTATGTCCAAAGGAAGCACTCTCAAGTTAACAAATGTAGTCATGTGTTCTGACCCCCTTGATCAATCACCCTGAAAGTCTAAACATAAGGGTTCTCCTCTGGCTCCTGCTTGTATATACTACCTCATTCCTGCAGTTTCTTTGGAGTGCAGTCTCTCCTTTTTTTTAGTTATCAGACCCAGTGCATCCCCAGCCAATTTATGCTGAAATGTAACCCTAGTGATTGGCCGGGAAGATCAGAGATGAAGCAGCAGCAGTTCCAGAAAGCAGCGCCTATTGCCTTGAACAGGCAGAGAGCTCTGCAGTATCTTCCTGCACAGGGGAAGCAACTGGGGAAGTCCTTATTGAGAGGGGTGGGCCATGTCTTCAAGCTCAGATGGTTCAAGGGACTCTGCAAAGTCAAATGCCCTCAAGAGCTTCCTCCCTGGATGTCTGGCTTCCATGTTTCAGAGTTTAGGGCTTTCCAAATCAGTCTGGATACCTTGGCATAGCAGATCCGTCAGGTCTGAGGATTTATTTGTCTCAGGAGCTCGGTGCCTCCAACTATTAATTCTTGTATTCTCTATAAGTTATTTGTATTTGCTCTTCCACTGGAGAAAATAAGGGCCTCTGTATAACTATGTGCTATCAAAGGGTTTCTCTTTTCATCTCATTTAGCCTTTTACTGTTTCTTAACCACCCTCAACTTCTCATTATCCCTCTCCCTGATGTCAGTATAATTTAATAATAATCAACCCCCTCTATTGTCCCTATAGGCATTGTTACTCCCACACTTTTCCAGTGCCTGAATCATCTCACTGGCAAGGGCATCTCCTCCACCAGGCTGTTTCCAAGGTTACCACAAGTGCCATTTTGAGCAATGGGTTCACGGCTTTAGGTCAGAGACCCTTCTTGCCCATATTCCCTACTGTATGAGGCCCTGCTTGCCAGCTGGATATGGAGTGAGTCTCAAAACCTCATCGTACTACCTGCTTTCTCAGACCATTCTCCATGCAAGCAGTGTCAGTTTGAGTTTTCTAAGAAGTTGAGACCAAAGTGAAATTTGAGGTTTATTGGTGGAAATGTCTTGTGAATGATAAAAGGGAGAGGGGACCGGAGTAGATAGAGAACCTTCTGAAGCAGCACAGCTCCTGGATGTGCAAAGTGAGTCTGGCAAGGTAAGGAATGAAGATTAAGAAGAACAAGTCTCAGATGGAATGCCACACTGAGAAAGTCTCAGCCAGGCCAATGGGGAGCGAAGAGGGCCCGTTGGAGGCGGAGTAGCTTGGGCAAGAATGGTTCACCTCTTTACCCTCAATCATGGGTGTGGAGCAGTCCTGGGAGAACAAGGTCAGTTTTGTGCAGAAGTCTGAGTGGTGCTCTTTTAGGGAGTGTGATAAAATGGAAAGAAGCACCAGCTGTCATCCGGAGTAAGATGAGTATGATTTTCTCCCCTAGCTCACTTTCAGTAGATCTGTGACCAGCACGAGTTACCTGATGTCTAGGCAGTACTACTACTTTATGGTTTGTAATGATTTAGTATGAACTATGTAAAATTGCACAGAAGGATGACTGGCATATAGGAGAGTCCAAAAAAAAAAAAAAGGTCATTTACTGCATCACCCTCGCATCAAGTTCTTCTTGTCTCCAGTCTGTTTTAATTTATTTTACATTTTAAACTGAGGGTAATATTAGTGTCCTTCAAAAACACAAATATAAAAAAAAAGATGGCTGCATTTTATTTTGCCAACATTTAGGAAATCTTGTCATTTCAAGTTGATAAATAAACCTACTAATTAGAGTTTTTAACATTTATGATGGAACATGTACACTTTCCCTTGGAGACTTAGATGTTAAGGCTTGTTTCACGTTCTTACCTTTATAGATGAAAATTTGTACTGTTTGGAAATCACTATAATTCTAATACTGGCAAAATACATATAAATCAACTTTGTGCTGTTTCTGGAGCGCTTATGTGTGTGATATTTCCTCTCAGTTTATTGTATGTTTTCAGGATATCTAATAGCTATGTCTGTTGTAGATAGGTCTGCTTTCTCAGGCCTGTGAAGAATTGCTACATGTAATCTATTATGGAGTAACAGATTGCAACTATTTGTCAACTTCAGCTCCATTACAGATTATATGAAGAAAATCCCAACTAATGGCCACTAAATGACTAATACTCAGTTTTGATCAATACTTTATTAAATCTTTTGTGTTGGATCCTTTTGTAACCAGCACAATGGTATGTTTAACTAATCTCCTTCTTTAGGGGTCTATCTGTATATTTAAAAAACAATAGGGACACCTGGGTGCCTCAGTCGGTTAAGCGTCTGCCTTTGGCTCAGGTCGTGATTCCAGGGTCCTGGGATCGAGTCCTGCATCGAACTCCTTGCTCAGCAGGGAGCCTGCTTCTCCCTCTGCCTGCTTCTCCTCCTGCTTGTACACGCTGACTCTCTCTCTCTGACAAATAAATAAAATCTTTTAAAAAAAAGGCAACAAAAACATCAACTGTCAGAACAAAAAATGAAAATAATCTATCAGTGAGAAAATAGATATTAGATAATTAGAAGATATTGGTGGAAGAAGATTTAGAAATCATGCAGTCCAATCCCCTCATTCCACATACATACACAGGTTAAGTAATTTATGAAAGGTGATTCAGGCAAGTGGTACAGGGAGGGCTTAGACCCAAAGTCAGATCTTCCACTCTTGGACATGTAGGCTTTCCCCTATATGCAGCTGGTATGTGTTTAGCATTGTGCTAAGTCATCTGGGAAATACAGAAGAAAAACAGACTCTTTTCCTCATTTTTCTAAGTTTAATTGATACCAGTTTTTGTGATTATACTTGTTAATGAACACAAAGTCATCTAAATATGTTACATTGAGGAAAGAAAAAGAAAAAAACAGAATGGATATTTATTGATCTTTTAATCCCTGGAAATATTTTAGTGTACTTAATTTCATGTTATCCATAAAATAACTAGAATTGGTATATTTCATTACCGCCTTTAATAGGTAAGGTGATTGAGGCTCAGAGGATTAAATGGTCTATATAAGAGTATATAGTCATAAATATAGATTATCTGTGACTTCAAAACCCATAAATATAGATTATCTGTGACTTCAAAACCCTCACACCACCACTGCTGAAAGAGAACTTCCAACTGATAGACATTGATTCAGACTAGAACAATTATCTTTTAATTTTCAAAATGGTGTCATATATAGTAACATACTTAATAATGGTGAATCTAGAGCTCAGATACACGTCTTATGACTCTAAATATCCTTCCCTTTTCTCAAAATAATTCCTCTTCCTATTTTCCCCTTTCATGTAAGTTTCTATTGGTAAGTTTTTCTACTCCATTTCTACTCCAAACATCATCAATTAAATGCAATGGTAAAAGTATAAGGAAAAAATCAAGTTTTTATTATGGACACACCCACACCAAATGTGTCACTGGCCAGTCAGATTAAAGGTCATACTAATTAACTCGTGGCAGGATGCTGCTCTAGGAAAACAATGAGTATTTCATTGATTTTGGCACTCTTCCCTTGATTATGGTGAGAGTGAAGGTAACAGTGTCAGACACTGTGTATGTGTAAATCTTGTTATAGGACTTGATATGCGCTTTTTGTTTCTTTCTTTTTTTCCATAATATCATTTGGTATAGAACTGCTCTGATGATAGGTAAATGGTGATAGATGCCTAGAAGATGAGAATATTCTCAGAACTAGTCACCTAGAATATCTCTGAAACATAGCTCTTCAGACAGGTTGTGGAATATGGAAGCAAGATCATAAAATAGTCTCAATTGGGGATCTGCTTCATTTTTTGCTTTTGCTATAAGATAGTGTGAAGATATCCAAGAGAAAATTCTCCTTTGAGACAGCCATAAACTCTAAAGTAAATAATACAGGTATAAGCACAAGGTGTTTTCATGATTTTCATATATTTATTTTTGCCCCTTCCTCAATCCATTTTAAAATCCAAGTTTGTCTGAGCTAAAAGGAAGCAAAGATCTACCTTGTCAAGATGAAAACATGAAGGGGGGATGGTACCCATTTGGGGGTCGGAGTCGTGCAGCGGTGATGGGATTAATCAAAGTAAGAGAACTGAGAAGGAGGGAGATGTCTAAAGAGATAGCAGAAGTTTTCTTTAATGAGCTGATTCTTTCCCACCTTGAAATATCTTCCTTGAAGGAGGAAAAAAAGAAGACCTTGAAATTTCTTGGTTTGGATACTATAAGGGCAGCATGTGGGTAGTGCTGATACAGCCATAAAATAAAACAAAGTCTAAATGGAACAGACATACTTTTCACAATTACTCTGCATATTGGACACCCTCACTCCTGCTAGGATTGGACAGAGTCTACACAGGATCAGTCCAATTATCTAATTTCCAAAACAGTTAATTAAAGGCTTGGGTGTTTTAAGAATCATTGTCTCAAATGTGAGTTTTTATTCGTTCAGTGCATTCATTTTAATTCTGATTTCTAATAAGTTGTATGCTTTTCATTCCACACTCCATTCTCCTTGAATCTTTAAAGTTGTATTTCTGAACAACAATTGCAGTGCTAACCAATTACAGTAGTTGGTGTTCAAAGACAGATCTTTTCATGAGTAACTCAAGTATACAAAGTGAATTATTTTTACAGTGGGATAGGATTAATCTTGCTGGTATTGTCCTTGAATATTCTGTGGGCTTAATTATTATTAATCTGGATAAATTTTAACTTTAAAAATGTTAATTTAATTCACCAGGTCTCCTGGCTCATTAATCTTTTCAATAATGCCACTTAGGATAAAATGGCTCATCAAACAATAGTGATTCAATCATAAATATGTGGAAGTGGAAGAGCAGCGACATTGAAGGCGCAGAGGATTCAAAACATTTTTCACTTCTCAGCATTCTTCATCTTTAATAACATCAGTCATTGTTGGAGATTTTCCCACTTCATTAAAATATAATTATCCAGTATTGTGACTTCTATTTTTCTCATACACGTGTACATACGTGTACGTGCACATGCATGTGTGCACACACGTGATCCCCCATACACACACACACACACACACACACACACACACACACACACACACCCCTCTTCACGCATTATAAAAATGTCAGATTTACTTTCCTCATTTTGAGAATGGGCATAATGCCTCCCTGCAGACTTCAAAAAGTGCTTAAGATAGAGGGTATTTCAAGTGATAAAGTATAATGATAATGTAAGTTGGCATAATTATTGCTTTTGTTAGGAACTGTCTTGTTTCCTAATCCCAAATGTAAATTTTCCAATTCAGTGACACTTTTTGCCTATAATAATCCCATGTGCTAGATAGAGTATTTGTGTGCTTTATATGCAGTAAGCAAAATCTTCACTATAAACCTTCGAGGTTGTTACTCCTTGCAGTTTGCACGTGAGGAAGTCAGAGACACCAAATGCTCTGCTCACAATCCAGTAAGTGGTGGAGCCATGGTTCGTAATCAGGTCTGCTTCTAAATTCCATATTCTTTCCACTCTGCTTTCACTTTTCATATTCTTTGGCTTGACCTTCAATGTAATTCTTAATGCTTGCAGTCAGTTCTTATGTAAAAAATGACATAAGAATAAAGCACAATGTGTGTCGTGGAGTTGGAACTAAAAATACCATTTTCTTTCAGTCTTCATATGAGCTAATGACATGACAAAAGTCATATCAGTTAACTCTCAGATTTTCACTTGGTCCTGTTATTGGTTTTGGTTTTGTTTTTTTTTTTAAGATTTTATTTATTTATTTGACAGAAAGAGAAAGGGAGCGCACAAGCAGCGGGACTGGCAGGCAGAGGGAGAGGGAGAAGCAGACTCTCTGAAGAGCAGGGAGCCCAACTCCAGCCTCAATCCCAGGACCCTGGGATCATAACCAGAGCCAAAGGCTGCCACTTAACTGACTGAGCCACCCAGACACACCTGGTTTTGATTTTTGTTTTGTTTTGTTTTGCTTCATTGCTTGGATGGGAAAACTGAGCCTCGGAAATTAGCAGCTTGTGATGCCTCAAATTATACACACAGCTAATATGATGTGACAAGAAAGGGCTTCTAACCCGGATCTGTTTGACTCTGAAGCTCTTTTAATCATTTATTTATATACATGTTACAACAAAAGTGAAGCATGCCCTGTAATTGTCCTGACAATTTTGATATTTTACCTATTATAATTAATCACTGACTTGAACAATAGAGATGGATATCATCTCCTCTGTGTGAATTATTTTATCTTGAATTTTCCTTGGCTCTGGTCACACTGCCACCTCCTTATGGCAGAATGTTACAACCCCAAAGAGAGCCAGACTGCTTAATAGTTCATCCACAAAGCCTAGCTACATGGAGAGCTGGTGATTTATATTGGGCAGCCAACACAGAAACATGAGGCTGAGCTGGACTGTAGAGTCCAAAGAGACCTGCCCAAAACCTACTTTCACATGTGATCTATGTCATTTAGGACAAACAACTGATAATCTTTCTGGGGCTATGGAACAGCCTTTTTAGACCAGTGAATGATAATGTCTCAGAATTCATTCCTATAGCTAACTCTTTTTATATCATCTGTCTAAATTTTTAGGCTCGCTAAGGGAAATATCTCTGGCTTCAGATTTATCATAACAAACAGAAGTTGGGAGAAAAGCTAGAGCCATCTGTTTTCTATAAATTAAACGTTTTGATTAGAGACCCCTATAGGATATAAGTAACATACTTATGTGAAAGAACGTTATTTCTTGCTGTGATTAAAATATGGCAGTCTTGGAACTTGCCTCTTTTAACTGTAATCTGCTTTATTGTTTTCTTTAGAAGTAT
Source organism: Ailurus styani (assembly GCA_002007465.1). Classification (NCBI taxonomy): domain Eukaryota; kingdom Metazoa; phylum Chordata; class Mammalia; order Carnivora; family Ailuridae; genus Ailurus; species Ailurus styani. Next base: position 3,335,653 of record LNAC01000134.1, read on the forward strand.
TGGAGTTAGATGGTAGGCCAGATACAGACAGATAATCAGATAATAGCGAGAAGAGGCCCAAAGAGTGACAAAAAGGATTTTATTGATCTTATCTTTTTAATTGGATCAAAGTGAAGGTTTTACCCTTCTTGGTTCTTATACAGTTAAGAAAAAGGAAAGAGAGAACATTTTAAATAAGTGCATCTCAAGATTTAGGTTTTTAAAATTTGAGTCCTGATTATTGTATTGTTTTCCTGAGGATTTACACTTAATTGCCAGAATTCAATGAAATAGTACCTCTTTCTTCCTTTGGTTTTCAATAGAAGGAAACAATGCCCCAATCCCTCTTGAAAGTTTGTAAGGAAATCTGCTGAAAAGCTCTGATTCTTCTTCAGCAAGGTCTGCATCTGAATGTTAGAACGATTCATAAAGTATGCATTCATACAAATTGGAGGAATATATATTCTTCCTGATGCTGGTCTTTGGGTCCAAAATAAGAATTGCAGTAATAGGGCGCCTGGGTGGCTCAGTGGGTTAAAGCCTCTGCCTTCGGCTCAGGTCATGATCTCAGGGTCCTGGGATCGAGGCCCGCATCGGGCTCTCTGCTCGGCAGAGAGCCTGCTTCCTCCTCTCTCTCTGCCTGCCTCTCTGCCTACTTGTGATCTCTCTCTCTGTGTCAAATAAATAAATAAAATCTTTAAAAAAAAAAAAAAGAATTGCAGTAATAATCATGCATGAATTAGGATATGGAATCCCTAAAAATACCAGTAAGAATACTTCAGAGGGTGGTTTTACCCCAAACATGCATCTTGCTACCACCACTGACATAGAATTAGCGTAGGAAGTATAAAGCAACAATACAAATCTACACTCACTCGCTGACAAGTCAGCAATTTGTCTCTGTCCTCACAGCACATAGCTACCTTCCTGGATTTGAATGTGGATAATTAACTGGATTCTGGATAATTCTAGATAATTCAAACTGGGTGAACAAAGGTGGGATAAGTTCTTCTACTGCTTTTTTGTTTGGTTGGTTGGTTGGTTGGTTGGTTGGTTGGTTGGTTTCCTTTTCACTGACTCTTTGGGTGGTTATACTATGTGCTGATGTCCTGATGTCCTGATCCTCTAGAATTATATAATCCCCACTCCCAAAACAGCCTTGAGATAGCCTCAGTTCTTTACATTTTCTATTCTCTTTCCCTCCTTATTTTAACTAGATACTCTTTGTCCCTTTTCCTCCCCACTATTTTGCCTCCTTCCCAGACTGGTCCTTCCATTTCCTTTAGGAACCTCTAGTCTTATTTACAGCACTGTGATATTACATTAAAATTTTGTGTGTGATTGCTAGGGGAAGGATAGAAAGTTATACACCAATTTAGAAAATTTGTATGAGACTAAAATAAAAATTAAAAAAATTTCTCCCAATTCCTCCTCCCATAGTTAACCTTTGCTGAAACCTTTTTTTTCCTTCTTATGTTTTTTTAAATTTGTTGTTGTTGTTGTTGTTAGCATACAATGTATTATTTGTTTCAGGGGTACAGGTCTGTGAATCGTCAGTCTTACACAATTCATAGCACTCACCATAGCACATACCCTCCCCAACGTCCATCGCCCTCTATCCCTCCCACCCCGCTCCACTCCAGCAACCCTCAGTTTGTTTCCTGACATTAAGAGTCTCTTATGGTTTGTCTCCCTCTCTGGTTTAATCTTGTTTCATTTTTCCCTCCCTTCCCTATGATCCTCTGTCTTGTTTCTCAAATTCCTCATATCAATGATCATATGATAATTGTCTTTCTCTGATTGACTTATTTCGCTTAGAGTAATACCCTCTAGTTCCATCCATGTCCTTGCAAATGGCAAGATTTTGGGGGTTTGATGCCTGCATAATATTCCATTGTGTGTGTGTGTGCATACGTATATATATATGTATGTGTATATATGTATATACACACATGTATACACACACACACATATACACACATATATACACACATACCACCTCTTCTTTATCCATTCATCTGTTGATGGATATCTAGGCTCTTTCCATAGTTTGGCTATTGTAAACATTGTTGCTATACACATTCTAGTGCACGTGCCCCTTCAGATCACTACATTTTTATCTTTAGGGTAAATACCCAGTGATGCGATTGCTGGGTCATAGGGTAGCTCTATTTTTAACTTTTTGAGGAGTGTCCATACTGTTTTCCAGAGTGGCTGCTGAAACGTTTTGTTTCTGAAAATGTCTGGATGGCGTTTCACCAACTTGATGCAGATACTTATGTTCGTTTGATTTGAGAGGTTTTATATAATCCAGTGGTGTGCTGGTAATGTTTAACAGCCAGCTCTAAGGGGACAAAATATATGCATATGTATTCATATATACTTTTTATAAACTTTACTGATACAAAAGATGTATAACATGCAATTTACAGATAGTGATAAAATATAAAATACTCTTTATTGTAAATTCCATATAGCCATTTGCTTCTCACAGAACGTTGTTGTCAATTTTTACTGAAGTTTGCAATTATAGCCAACCTGTAGTTGGTTGCAATTGACAAATGGATTTATTTCTAGTATGAATATTGATTGATATTTTCATTTACATGAACATATAACACAAAGGTAAAACAACAAAGACGTAATGAAACAACTAGTTTGTAAATGAAGTAAGGGACTTCTTTGTTGAACTGGGTAATAGCTTTCAAACACTGGAAGAATATTTCTCAGTTTGTTGTGCTGCCTACAATGTAATGTGTATAGACATGAGATACTTGAATTTAATCTGCATTATTAACATTTTTCCATCACCTTTTTAAGTTTATACCATTCATTGTCCAAGAGGGTTATATGGCCTCATGGGAGCAAAAACTGGCTGTCAGGTTGGGGCAAAAAAAAAAATGTTACTCTTTCCATGTAGAAAGCATAGATATACATACAACATATAAACAGAACTATGTCTGTGGCTTAAATATTTCATGGTAGGACAATTAGGACAAAAATATCCAAAAGGGCTCCTCAGGGTGGTGATAAAAATGAAACAAAAATGGCTGAGAAACATTTGTTTAGACGGTCAACAAAACAAGAAATAAAGCTCTGATTTGTAGCACTTACTGATTTCTGTAGTGTAAATATTCCCATCATGGACGATTTCAATCTACAGATGCGGTATTACTGAACATGGAGTTGAATGGGTACAGTAGCATACTGTTATATTTCTACTTGCAAGTATAACAGGTATAAAGAACCTGAAGAGCTCAGAAATAGTGAAGTGTAATAAAATCATTAGTAAGAATGAGTTTTAAGTATTTTTAATATAGATTATTAAATTGGACATTTATATAATTTCATTTTTATTAAAGGTCTTATTTAAGCCACCAGTTCATAAAATTCCTGAAAATTTAATTGTTGTCGTTCACGAGCAGATTTCAGCTGGCTCCTGAACACCACTAAATGGTAAATATAAAACTCATTTTTTGGGCTGCCTCATAGGCACCTAAAAGACACAGCTTTTCTTCAGCCCTATTGAAAGGATGCCTAAAGAGGGCCCAGCTGAAATAATAAATACTTTTTATTTAATACATGAACATGTTTCTTTTTAAAAGAATGTTTAATTTTAAAAGAATGGTATACACTTCCATAATTAGGTTTTTTGAGTCAAAAGGTATGAACGCACTTTAGTACTTGACACCTAATATAGTCAAATTATTTCCCATAAAGTTGTATCAAATTACACTCTCTAGTAGGATGGGAGATTCCTATTTTGCCACACATTATACTTTTTTAAAAAATATATTATAAGAAGATTATGGTATTTCATTATTGATTGAGTAGCAAATTTAAATGTGAAATTTGCATCTGCCAGTTGGAGAAGATTTTATTGTGCCAAACAGTAAAACCACATGAAAAATAATAAAAATCATAGTTCTAAATATTTAAGGGTTAATTGAAAGGTTCTTAAAATGTGTCATTCCTTGACATTTGAAGTGTTTAGTTCCTTTGTATCCTATGTGATGTTATTTATATATCACTGGATCTATTCCTAATGGTTTTGCACAGGATTCTCTCTGCCAGTAGAGAAATTATAATGCTTCCTACCAGTGTTACAAACAATACTGTTTCTATGATTATGATGGTAGGGAAAAAGATACTGTCAGAGTCTGTGTTTCAGTTAAAAATTGTGTCATTTCAAGAATCTAGAGCAATATTAAAAGTCTTCCTGGATGTGAGTTTATATAAAATAGAATTGGAATATGAAGCCTTTTTAATGCATTCTTCTAAGAAATTATCAACACATTTTCTCAGCTTTTAAACATCTTTAGCTCAGATACATACATTAAAAAGCATCTTTATTGTCAAAATCTGATATCATATTTTATTTCTCTTTTTGTTTTCCAAGACTACAGTGATTAATAAGTCTCAGGAGCTCTATTGGCTGGTACATCAGGTCTTAGATAAGGTCTTTATCTAGAACTGTGATAATATAGATTAACATTTTTTAGAATGATAAAGGGAATGTATTATATAAGCCATTGTTTTCACTTTAAAATCACTATTAATTTGGATCCATCTTCATAATTAGAAAGCATATTATTTAGGATTATTGGTTTAAAACAAGGGAATAGCCTTTTCTTGCCAAGGTGTATGTCTTGTGTCTTATGGATATCTTATGACATTGTCCTATGACAATGTTACTCTTTCTGACCTGGGAAGCCATGAAGAGATCTGTGAAGTTGGCCTCATGTTCAGTAGCATCCGAAACACTTGTATCTGCTGGACATCTGGTGCCCTTAAAGCTCCGATCTTTGAGAAGGGTCTGGAAGGGGTGCTCCTTATTGGCACACCTTCTCCACTGCTCAAGATTCCTTTAAGACTTATTTACCTTGGGTTCTATTTCCACTGGGCCTTAGAGTCTACATATTCAGGAGAGAGCCAGGGCTTAGATGTGGAAAGCAAGTGAGTTCAGATTCCATCTCTCTGCTGGGTAGCTATATATCCTTAAGCAAATTCCTTAACTTCTCTCAATTTCATCTTCCTCAAAGAGATTGATTAGGTACACATTGATCTATTCAACAAATAAATTTTGAACTCTATATAAGGATTCTCCAGAGAAACAAAAGCAAAAGGATGTATAGAATGAGATTAATTAATTAATTTTTTTAAAAAAATTTGTTTTTAGGGAAGTTTTAGATTCACAAAAACATTGAAGTGTCAGAGCATTTTCATATGACCCTTGCATCCCCACAGGCATAACTTCTGCTGTTATCGACATCACTCACGACAGTGATACTTCTGTTATAACTGATGAACCTACATTGACACATCAATAACTCCCAGAGTGCACAGTCTATGTGTTAGGGTTCACACTTGATATTGTACACTTTGTGGGTTTGGACAAAATTAAAATGACACGCGTCAACCATTGTAGTGTACAGAATAGTTTCATTGCCCTAAAAATCCTCTGTGTTCTACCTGTTCATCTCTCCTACCCCTGACAACCACCCGTGTTTTTACTGTCTCTATAGTTTTAACTTTTCCAGAATGTCATATAGTTGGAATCATACTATATGTAGCCTTTTCAGGTTAATTTTTTTCACTTAAGAACATGCTTGTAAGTTTTCTTCTTGTTATTTCATGGTGTGATAGTTTATCCCTTTTTAGCTCTGAATAATATTCTACTGTCTGGATATATCTCATTTTATCCATTCACCTACCAAAGGGCATCTGGTTCTTTCCAAGTTTGGACAGTTATGAATAAAGGTTCTGTGAATATTCATGTGCAAATTTTTTGTGGACAGAGTTTTCAACTCAGATAAATACCAAGGAGTTCAACTACTGGATCATATGATAAAAGTATATTTAGTTTTATAAGAAATTGCCAAATTGTCTTCCAGAGTGCTTGTATCATTTTGTATTCCTACCAGCAATGGATGAGAATTCTTGTTGTTCCACATTCTTGCCAGCATTTGGTATTGTCAGTGTTCTGGATTTTGGCCTTTTCATAGGTATGTAGAGAATTTTATCAGATGCTTCTTTGTCACCTGTGTATCTTCTCTGGTGATGTGTCTGTTCAGGTTTTTGGCTCATTTTTTTAAATTGGGTTGTTTGTTTTCTTATTGTTAAGAGTTCTTTCTGTATTTTAAATAACTGTCCTTTATCAGATATGTGTTTGGCAAATATTTTCTCTTGGTCTGTGACTTTTCATTGTTTGGAGAGAGATTCATTTTAAAGAATTGGCTGTATGATTCTAGAGGTCAGTAAGTACAACAACTGCGAGGCAGGCTAGCAGGATGGAATCCCAGGGAAGACTTGAGAATGCAGCTCAATCAGGGCAGTCAACTGACAGAATTTTCTCTCAGGGAAGGTGTATTTTTCCCTTCAGGCCGTCAACTGATTGGATGAGGCCCACCCATATCATGGAAGATAATCTGCTTTATTGAAAGTCTACCGATGTAAATGTTAATTCCAGCTAAGAAGCACCTCTACAACGACATCCATGCCAGCATTTCAAATATTTAGTTACCATGGTCTAGATGGTTGACATATAAAATTAACTATCATAAGCCCCTTCTTAGAAGTACTCTTCCAAGTACCATCCCAATATATACAATATCAAATCTATGTGGTATATCAGAAACTAATATAATGCTATATGTCAATTATACCTCAATAAAAGAAAAAAACCCTAAGTTTTACAATTTGTGGAGCTTATTTTGTAGCAGATGGAAAGAGATAAAAAACAGTAAAAATAATCAATGAGTAAATTGAATGGTAGGTTATAATGCAAGAAGCCTTATGGGAAAATAGATGTAGCTGAGGCAAGATCAATAATATAGAATATAGGGAGAGGACTGACATATGGGAAAAATAGAAAAACAGAAGAAGACTTACCTTTATGATATCCAAGGAAAGAGTGTCCCAAGCAGGGACTAATAAACTAAATGAATTAATTCATTTAGAACTCCTTGGATAGAATATCTGGTGTAAAGCAGATGACCACTAAATGTGACTTCTCTTTCTATGCTTTTAATGATTTAAAATTAACTTAATAATGGAGGGAGCTGGAAGAAGCCTTTGAGATGATCTAATTCGAGCACACCCTCTATTTTATGCATGAGCAAACGAAGGGAAGGGAGGGGACATGTCTTCTCAAATTCAAAATTCTGTTTGTGATAGAGCCATATTTGTATGTAAAACTCTTGACCCTTGGATTCCTGTATTAGCCATTTGAACATAGACCTTGTAATGTTGATTCTAGAACCAAGTAATGCATTTTCATTGGTATATGAATAGATGTTGGTGCCCCTCCCCCGAATTCCTATGTTGAAACCTTAATCTCCAGTGTGATGATATTTGGAGGTGGGATCTTTGGAAGATAAATAGGCCATTGAAGGTAGAGCGCTCATGAATGGAATCAGTGCCCTTATAAGAAGAAACATGAGATGATCTCTACTCAGCCACGTGAGGTTATAGCAAGAAGAAATCCCTCTGCAAACTGGAAAGGGGGCGTTCCCCAGAAACCTAACCAAATGGTACTTTGATCTTGGCCTTCTTAGCCTTTGGAACAGAAATTTCGGTTGTTTAAGCCACTCAGTCTATGGTATTTTTGTTATAGCAGCCTGAAGTGATGAAGGCAGACCTTAACATCTTAAGGCTTATATGTCTTGTGGCTCTACGGTGAATATAGGATTTCAAAGGCTCAGATAGATTGGAAAGGAAGATAACCTTGCCTGGGAGGGTATTGAGATTTCTCTAATCCTCCCTGTGTAAGAGAGGACAGACCAGTCAAAAACCCAGGACAGAAATGAAAGTTGAATTCTTCCTTTCTCTGAGTTAAACATGCTTGACAGAATCCATCAGCCTACAAAGAGGGAGTGATCCCTCTTTGTAAATAAATATTAATTGAAGCAGATTTTCTTCAACTTCGCTTATAGCTGGGAGCATGTTAGACCTCTGTTAGGCCCTTCCTCTTTTCCATCCCAAATTTAGCTTCCCTCAGCTGCAGGCTGTGTGGTGTGAATAATCCCATAGTGGTGCTTCCTGTGTGGATGAATCAAGGTCAATGCCAGTGGGTCTCTTTCCGAATGGTGTTCTGTGTGTCACCACTGGGTTGTAATATACTGTAAATAATACTTGTTGTTTGAGAAGTTGGATTGACAAACTCAAACAGCACTGTTAAGGTTTATGAACATCAATTAATATTCACCCATCTGTCTCTCTGTACTTCCTGCTTCTCCACTTATGCAAATAAGACTGTCAATTAGTCTGGAGGCTGACAGGACATTAAAGAGTCGTTTGTTGTGATGTGTTTGCAATACATAGACTTTGTTTTCTTTTCTTAGGACAGATCCTTAAGAGTCTGACTCTAACGTATGGAAACATAAATAACCTTTAGTTGTATCAGAGTTGGTCTTTGCATCCACAATAGAGACAAAATGTTCTGAGGACGAACATGTTGGAGGTGAAATTTGGATAAGTCTTCAAATCAAAGGAGAGAAAAGGATTGCTTTTAGGAGAGAAGCAGACATGGGATCAAGGGCTAAGCATTACAAGTCTGCTTCAGTATCATTATTAAATTATCTAATTAATATTATTTAATAATGCATATTAACTAATTTAGAGCAAATAAGCTTGTTGACCTCTCACTTTATAATTTCCACATCAGGTCTCTTGATATCTGTAACCTATTAGCTTTATAAGCATGTCATTATTATTATTCAATTAAAGTTCTAGGTGTCTTGGAAAGACATGAGGAGAAGATGGTAATTCGGTTTAAAATGTGGCCATTTCATTGTCATTGTCGCATAGCCAGCACATCTGTTTAATTTTGTCAGTTAACGTTTTCATACAACACATATTTCAACAATAACACTTTATACTCTCATATAATTTGCTACAGTATCATTAGCCTCTATGTATTACCTAATGAAATTATAGCCCACAATTATGAGATGCAATAAATTCAACAGCATTTAAATGCTTCTCCCCATATACTATTTTCACTTTTTCTTTCTCTTGATATTTAATTCCCTTAATCCCTGGTATGTAATGTATAAATAGATGCATTCTCCACGAAGTCCTTAGGGTTTGGCACTCTACTTGTTACAAAGTAGTGATTATCATATGGAGAAATTCACAAGCTTTTCAATTCTCCCAGATCTGGGAATACAGGCATGTATTTCCTAAACATGGTTGATTCATTGTTGATTAACTGCTTCCAGAATGTGAAGTTAGTTTTTCTTCTTCACATATCTGAACACCAATCTGTCCATAAGTTCTGTGTAAGACATTTGTTTTAGATCCTGTGGTTAGACTTCCAGATAAAATAGCTTTGCTGCCCCTTTTCACACATAGGCCAACCAATTTTTACTACAGGACCTATTCTCTGTACCTGTGCGTGGCACAGGGGGAAGAGCCAAGGTGATTCATCCTGTTTGCACTCTTGGTTGTCTCAAAGCCAATCAAGATGATATTGCAATTGATGTGAGAATAAGCTGGCTGGTCTTAAAATATTATTTCCAGCATAATGTGTTAATCAAACTAGATCCTCTCCCAATTGTATCATGAATAGCATATCCTGTCTAATAAGAGATAATGAGGGAAGGAAAGAGTTGCTTTGATTAGGACAAACACAGTTTAAGAAATAGATGATATTTTCTCAACCCACATGACATTAAGGAATACTCCATTTGGAATTACATATTGCTGGCTTAAGGCATTTTGCTGTCAATGGCCAGCCTTGTGACTTTGCAGAGGGAATTTAACCTCTGACACTCACCTTTTTTGGGGATCAGGGGATGCACACACTCACATTTGGGCTGTTTATACACACTCATCTCATTGATTACATAGAGTTGTGGTACAATGTAAAGAAAAAAATAAACAAGAAGCTACTTTGTTAACTTTGAAGCTGCATAATAAGCTAAGTTCTCCCAAGTATCTCCCCTCTGCTAGCTGTGGCCCTCTTGCTCTCCCATGAGCACGTGGGAATATTCTCGCCCAGTGCCTTTCCAGTCACACTTCTCCTCATTAAGGATGCCATAAGAAAGTACCACAAACTGGCTGGCTTAACAACAGAATTAACTTAAACAATAGTTTTGGAGGCTAGAAGTCTGAATTAAGGTGTCAGTAGGGTCGATTCTTTCTGAGGGCTGTGAGGGAAAATTCTTTTCTAGGACTTTCTGTTTGGCCTACCTATCGCTGTCTCTCCCAGTGTCTCTTCACACCGCCTTCCCTCTATGAATCTGTTTCCAAATGGCCTCTTTTTATAAGTACACCAGTCATATTGGATTCAGGACCACAGTAAAGACCTCATTTTAACTTGTAAAGATCCTTTCTCCCAATAAGATCCTATTCTTAACTGGTGTTAGGACACCAACATACCATTTCTAAAGGGACACAACTCAACACCTAACAGTCCCCAAAGAGCTAAATTACTGCCTCACTTCTTCTGGGTTTTTACTCGTCAGTGGATCCCTCTCCGACCCTCCCCCCCCCAGTTAAAAATGCACCCCCGTTCCTAGGCACACATGTGTTGTCTCTCCCTCTTTCCTGCTTTGATGTAGTTGATAGCACCTACTACCACTGACATGCTGTTTATTTCGGTGACACTGTTTTATCCTCTCCTGGCTTCTAGTCACAAGGACTGTGCCTGGCACATAGTAGATGCTCATTAAATATTTGCCAAAGGAAATGCAAAGAAGATGATTTTGTGGTGCCTGCCCTCTGGATACTCAAGTTTTGAGCCACATCATCTTCCCTCTCGGTGTCCAAGTAGGTGACAGCACCCTACATATCTGTAAAAATTACTTTAAATAGCTTATTAATAGCGAGCTCTCAATCTCACAGTCATGCTTAAGTTTGCTGAATTCTTCAGATATAGTTCCCAGTTGGAGAAGCAGAGGCAAAAGAGATTTTAGGCCATTGTATGTTATATATATATTTTAAGCTAGCACAGAGTGTTAATATTGGAAATACTCATTTTAGATAGCATGAAGGCAGGAGAACACAATTTAGGGGGTTGGACACTGGGTAGTGATGAAATGACAGCAGGACATTCCTTGGCTTCCATGTACTCACTTGGGGAACTGGAGACTCTCTCAGTTCACTGCTGGTAAGCCTTGAACGCCATGCTGAATTCTCTTAGCAATAGGACTCATTAAAATAATGAGTTTCTCCACCTGAAATTTGGCTTCAAGATCACTTTTGGTACTTTAGCCTTTCAGTGCCATGTTGTAGAAAGAAATGAAAGGCAGATTTGTTTTTTCCAGCTCTTCTCTAGCAAATGAGGCTCATAAAGGTGCCAGTGACAAAATAAATCAGTTATCTGGTGCTCTCAGCTGAATATAGCTGCTGTTATTGTTGGCTGATATGCCTCTGGGGAAAAGGCATTTCAAAAAGGACTAAATCCACACGTAGCGTTGCTGTAATAAAGCAACATTTAGCAAAAAATCAACTTTAGGAACACTATATTAAGGCTGGAAGCTAATTTACAGGGAAGGCTGTGCAAAATCCATTATTTCAATGCCATCTATCTGTAACGGACTCAAGGACTGCCAAGACTAGGTGTGAATTCAAACTATTGCCATTTTCTGGTGCAGGCTGTGTGGCGTGCCAGAAAGAGCTTGGGCTGGTAAGTCTAACAAATGCAGTTCAGACACTGACTGACTGTAATTTTGGTCACGTCTCAGTCTTCCTCCACTTGTTTTTCCCATCTCTAAAATGGAGCTAATGATATCCTCTCTAGAGGTACATGTGAAGGTTAAGTTAAATTACTTAGAGAGCATGCAGTGCTGGTTCTGTTCCTGTTATTGTGCTACAGTTCTGCTGTTCCTTTAGCCCCAACTTCATGACTCATTTCTCCGTTTCCGCCATTTCAGCACATACACATAGCACCTATTGATTTCCATAGGTTGGGTGGCCATGAACACATCTGTTCAGTTCTCCAAGGCTCGGTTTTCCTATTTGCAAGCTGGGAGATGAAAGTCAATGATAACAGTAAGAGCTAGCAACTATGGAGTATGTGCCGTGCATGAAGCATCGTGCTAAGTGTCATAAGAACCATATGCAATGGGTCCTGTTGTGATCGTCTATTACAGATATGGAAACTGGCTTCCAGATAGTATGTAGCTTGTCCACTGTAATACAGATAGGAGGGGGTAAAAATGTAAGGAAACTGGCATAGTATCTGGTAGAGATTTAGTAAGATTTTTATTGTTACTATTATTTTTTAAAGATTTTATTTATTCATTTGAGAGAGAGAGCACAAGCAGAGGGAGAGGCAGAAGGAGAGGGAGAAGCAGACTCTCAGCTAAGCTGAGAGCCCAACGTGGGGCTCCATCCCAGGACCCTGAGATCATGACCCGAGCTGAAGGCAGATGCTTAACCGACTGAACCACTCAGGTGCCCCTTTATTGTTATTATTAATGGCATCCTAATGACCCTCATCCTCATGTTATCTATAATCTTTATGACTGTGTCATCTCTGTGAGAACAGAGACTATATCACGGGGATATTGTTTATTATTGTTCACTAGAAAACTACATGACAGTAAGTTCATTAAAGAGAAATTTTAAAAAAAGAAGAAAAGCAAGACAGGAAAGGAAAGAGGGAGGAAGGAAGAAGAAAGGAAGAGAGAAAAGGAGGTAGACAGACACACATGGATAAAATGCATGTGTATTACTTTCTCAAGCATCTGCCACCACGTTACTAACCTGTTGACAATTTGAAGAGAGCTATTAATGTAAAATGTGCCAGGTCCACTAACAATCATGGCTTTGGTTGGAAGTGTACATTTTCTAATGTACAGATGAACATAACAGAACAAGTTGCTCTGTTTTTTAATGACTGCCGAAGTTGTCAACACACAGCTTCAGCTGGGAATTACACGCATGAACCCTAAAATATTCTGACATAATTACGTTGACCTAGGCTCTCTACATAGACATTCTAAACTGCCATTTACAGAAAAAAAATGTCTCATTTACAAGGGGAACTGTTTTGTTTTGTTTTGTTGGTTGGTCGGTTGGTTGGTTTTCCCTGTGAATCCTTGTTTATACTTACTGTGTGTCTCCGACTGTTCTAACACAGTACTAGGGGTCAAACCACTACTAGACTCCCTGAAAGAGGAGGCTAAACTATATTTATGTCTTGCCTGACTGGCAAACCTCATGTTCTCTTAACCCATATTTTCCCCCTCTAGCTCTTAACTTTCTTCCCTTTATTCCCCACACTGTTGGGTTTAGGATATGGAAAATGTTACGGATTTTTAAAAAACTCAGTACATATTTTAATAAAAGTGGCATGGCAAAGTTTTCTTTAGAAAAGGACATACTCTGGGAACCAAACTAAGTGTTACAGAAGGGAGGTGGGTGGGAGGATGGGGTAACCGGGCGATGGGTATTGAGGAGGGCACATGTGATGAGCACTGGGTGTTCTACACAACTAAAGAATCAGTGAGCACTGCATCAAACACTGATGGCATACTTACTATATGCTGGCTAATTGAACATAATAAAAAATAAAAATAAGTAAAATTAATAAAATTTTTTAAAAATTTAAAAAACTACTCTAAAAAAAAAGAAAAAGGCATACACTCGAGGCTGGTATTCTAGAAGATTTTCCCTTTCTCTGCCACCTATCTATATAAAAATGCTGGAAACATTTCTATCCTTGCAAGGCTGTCTTTTGACTCTCAGTGATAGATGGCTTTGGAAGGCAGAAGGACATGAAAATAAGGACTTCAGATATGGACCTTCATACATTTTATGGTAAATACACCCACACATTTTAATGTAAAATGCGTAGTCTTCAGAAAGATCACTGCTGACAAGACTTCTTTTAAATTACTTAAGAGGGAGTTGTACTTTTGTCATAAAACCCAAGGCCATGAGCCATCTTAAATCTTCAAATGTCTAATTCATTCTTCTACTTTTCCTCTTGCAGTGCCTATCACTTTGACTTATCTATTAAAGGCATGGTCTACCACAGAAAACTCTGTATTATTTCTCAAATTAAAAAAAGTAAGGACTCAGCATCAGTCTCTTTTTTTGCCATTAAACTGTCTTTCAGGGGCACCCTCTAACCTACCCACATTCATTCATGCATGGTCAATATTAGAAGCCAGTGAGAATTAATTTCAATTCAGTGACTGATTTCTGAGGACCCGTGTACTTGGCTATGTTTTGTGAATGGGCAAGCAGGAGAATTATAAGATAGAGAGTACCTTTCAAGGAGTGCCCAGTTTAGGCGAATATATTATATGTCAATAAAGTTGGGGGGGGTGGAATCACTGTATTTTACCCAAAAATGCAGCGTCCTGGATTTTCTCAGAAGTTGGGAGTTCTACCAACACTGGCTGGTCTTTCTGAGTGGGGATTATGAGGTGAAACTCAGAAGCAGGTGCTACCTTTGATTTCGTCACACTGCCCACCTTACCACTCCCTCAAAGTCTCCCTTACACCGTGACCAGATGTCCATTACCACTTATTATGGTTTCACTTTTGATACCTTTACTCAAGTCCACATCCTTTTTCATGTCACCTGTCTGTCTCAACACGAAGTAGAGGCTGCACCTCCTTGTACAGGGTATGTGGTTTAGAGAAGACCATGAGTTCATGAGGACAGGGCTTTGGAGTAATCGGGGGAGCTTTTCAAGGAAAGTAAGGCTTGAACTGATCCTGAAAGAAAGGTGGGATTTGGGTGGAAGAGGGTCACGTAGAGGTGATTTTAGATATGCCAGGGAGCATCCACAATGGCTCAGCAGTGGGAAGGCACAGTTCTGTGGAGAGGACTAAGAAGGTAAAATTGGCAAGAAAGAATGTGGCAGGATTTGTAGAAAGTCCTACCTGACTGGCCTAAAGTTTTTGTTGTTGTTGTTTGTTTGTTTGTTTGTTTTTTACCGTGGACTCACAGAGTAGATTAAAAGGGTGTTTTCAGATTATTTTGGTAACCATGGTATGGCAGATGTCCTATAATGAGAGAAAATAAAACAGCACACTTCTTAATAAGCTACTGGATGATTTCATTTACAACTGGCTAGAAACCTGTATGCTAAAAAAATAAAGATAAGTAATATAAAATAAAAATAACAAATGCATAAAATATACCTTAGCTCACAAGTACATAAGCAAAATTCTCAAAAAGACAAAGAACAAAGGGACATTGAGCATGAGCCCTGACTTGGATTGCTCTGTGGAAGAGAGAGAATGAGTTTGAATAGTTGTGTGGGGTCTGAAGACTAAGCCTTGGCTTATACATTTAGAATATGAACTTGACATATCTGCCTAAAACCAGACCTTCAAAGGGGTGGATGAGATGAATTGCACCCATTGGTCAGAAGCTTGTCTGTCTTAACCTACACTCTGTAGGAAGAGGGAGTGAGAGAAGGAGGAGAGGCTGATTTTCCCATGAATACAGTGGCTGCTCTTGGTAAATTCCCAAGCTAAGGAATTGTTATAAAACCTGGTCCCAGTTGTTATGATCTCTGTTGGAAACAAATGGAGAACCTACAATCTGAGCTTTCAAGGAATGCTCACAATATAAGAAATATAAATCATAGTAAGAGGGAATGTCTTCAGACCCATGAAGCGTTAAGGCCAGAGTTTTAAGGACTTTAGCAAACAGGACATTTGGGATAGATTAAAAGAAAAAAAAAACAACAAAACAATGTTTAAGAAGATTAGCATATTCTAGAACCCAAACATAAAATCACATGCAGAATCACAGTGATCTCCCTTTTAAATGATCTTTCTTCTCCATTTTTGTAGGGGAGGGAAGTGTGGAGAGTTAATGGTTTGCCTACAACATTGCTCTTTTTTAAATGCAAGAACAAAATGTAGACTTTACATTTCTGACTCTGCTGCTGAAGTGTTAGGGGAACCATATTAAGAAACGTTGGGAATGAAGAAAGAAAAGGAAACAAAAGTGGAATCAATGCTATTTGGTGATTCTTTGGTTATACCAGAAAAAGAACTGTCAAATATCAATAGCTCCAAAAAGCTGGGTAGAGGATTTAGGTTTATAGCAGCTCTGTTTATGGAAGACAGGAAATGACATCAGAGAAAATTGCAATGTTGGCTTTCCTATCCACAGCATTCTTGGCTTTTATATATTTAACTAGCATTTACTAAGCAGCTCTCACAGGCAAAGCATCAAGGTCAGGCGGTATCACAGATATAGAGATGATTGAGTGAGTCATGGTCTGTCGTTTAAGAAATATACAACTTAGTGAAGGAAGTAATTAGATGGACAAAGAAGCATTAACCAAGGAAGACAGAGAATGTGCTATGAAACAGGTTGGGGATATGGCTAGCCAGACATTTATCCCAACTGAGCCCTGGGTCTATTGTGAGGACCGACAGCTCTAACCCAGACCAGCAACACCACTGCTCAAAGATGATACATGAGATCTGAATTTGTCACATTGGACTTGCTTATCCTTCCCAATCTGAAATCACCCAGAAAAGATGGCTTTCACCACCCTTTAAAAAAGGGTCCAGATATTTACTACAGACAAAATATCAACTCACCAGCTAACCTTAGGTTATAAATAACTGACATTCTGTAAAACTAGTCATTATTGCCACTTTAACATTTTTGTGTGTGTCTTATTTCTACCAGAGAGGTGAGGGACCCCTTCAGAAATGTGTTTCTTCGTTGAAACCTGTCATAATGTTGTTGATTTTTAACTCTTGCCTAAAGGTGCTTTGATGAGGACACTAATAGCAGGGACAATGCTGTAAAATCACAATATGGCCCCTCTGGGTGACTTAATCTGGGTATGATTACTGTTGAGATGTCAGATTTGACCCATGGCCTCTAGTACATTTCCTCGAGGACACACCCTCATTTACAGGAGACCGTGGGATTTATTGTAGAAGAAAAGTTCTTTGGGAAGGACATGTTCTAGGGGAGCAACAAGAACAATGACCGAGACCATTTGAAATTATGTGAGCCTATTTATGCTATGAACCTAAAAAAGAAGCTCAAATCTAGAATGCTGGAGATATGTGTGTATATATATATATATCTTGTTCATCCAGCATTCTAGATTCTCTCTCTCAGAGAGAAAGAGAGAGAGAGGGAGAGTGAGAGGGGGGAGGGAGAGGGAAGGAGAGAGAGGGAGAGTGAGAGGGGGGAGGGGAGAGCTTACATATACATATATATATATAATATGTTATATATTTCATATATATATAATGTTATATATTTCATATATATACACACAGAGAGATGCATACATACAGTAGATACATATTTTTTCCTAAGTAGTGAGGTTTGAAATTGCCAGACTGAATTTAGAAGGAATACTGTTTCCTAACCCAAATTTCAGAACTCCGTAGGTAGAAGTGTCAGGGCAGCAGGGAGCACTGGTCGACTTTTATCCCCATTTAGGTCTCCCTCCAATTTATAAAATATTTGGTCAGGGTCTACAATTCTCCTGACAAAGAAGGAGCTTCAGAGAAGCCTTTTGAAAGAGAATGCCCGGCTGTTAGGGTTTGGAAAATAAGAAGCCAGAGGTGAGGTTGACAGGTTGTGTAGGGGGAAACAGACAGAACTGACAGTTTATTTTTAAGCATTTCAAACTTTGGCGGATCAATTTTCTGAAAGGGTTTCCTTCTGATTGTTCTTTTGAAAGTAAGAACTGCCAGGGCTACAACAGAAGGCTGACACCCATTCAGTTCAGCACTTAGAAAAAGCTAAGAGGGAAAAGAAAGACTTTCAATTCTTGTCCTTTCTATTTATTGTGGTGTTCAAAGCAGTGAATAGTGGAGTTGGTGCTGAAAAGCATTTTTCATTATGTCTACTGCAAAGTCTCAATGAGTCTCAATGAGCAGGGAGAGTCAGGAAATGAAACTTTTTCCAACTGGGAGAGTTTGAAGATACATTCTCACTGCAAACCAAGCAGCGACATCTGATAGGGGCCTAAACCTACATGATGAGAAAAATGAAATTAAACTGTTTAGGTTAATGTTATACCATCATGTTATCACTGCATCTTATATTACTTTTCAGAATCAAGAATGCATTAACTTAGGCACCTGGGTGGCTCAGTGGGTTAAGCCTCTGCCTTCGGCCCAGGTTATGATCTCAGGGTCCTGGGATCGAGCCCTTCCTCGGCCTCTCTGCTCAGCAGGGTGCCTGCTTCCTCCTCTCTCTCTGCCTGCCTCTCTGTCTACTTGTAATCTCTCTCTCTCTGTCAAATAAATAAAATCTTTTTTAAAAAATGCATTAACTTGCTATCTCTTACCCTTCAGAAATAACATTTGGAAGGTAATTCCAGCCACTAGCCAAAATCAGTACTTTTCCATGAGATTCATTTAGTATTTGATTCAGCCACTTAGAATTATTCTTCTTTAGCATGTGTATTATATGATAGGTTTTTTTTTAGGTATGTATCCATGTTCTCCACTAGATTGTAAGCCAACAAAGGGCACTCCATATTCTGTGTGGAGTGACCAGTGAGGTGCTCGGCAAGTAGTTACACACTTAATACACATTTAATGAATCGGACTTTGTGATCTTCCCCATTTTTGGGGGGGTACTTCTTTTGTATATTCAAATTGAGCACCATATGCAGAATATGATGCTAAAATAGGCATGGGGATTTTTACAACTGAAGAAAGGATGGAGTTACAAGCTTAATATATATTAAGCAGAAGTTATGCTATGCTCTGAGGTTATAGAGATAAATGACACAGTCCATGCCCTTTAGGATTCTAGTAGATAAAAAGGGCACAAAAATAGATAATGCTGTAAGCATATGGCTAGAGAGCGATCTGGAGTACTAAACATGAAAGAGATAACCTTCCATGTCCAAGCAACACTAGATAAACCCACCATTCAGGTGGGGAGGCATGGGAGAGATGATTCACTTTGTTCTGAAAGTCAACAGGGAGAGGACAGCGGAAGCATCTGTGGGTCCTGATAAATGACTCACTGATGAAAGCTCTGGGTAATTCGTATCACATTAGCAGTATCCTGTTTCTCAGTATGACCCTGGGAAAAGAATAACTCTATAATAATTGGGTTTGCAAACAGCTTCTGCATCTCCTGGGCAGGGAACTAAGTATTTGTGGGGGGACTAAAAAGCAGATCAGACTAACACGTACTGGGACTTAAAGCTACACCCTGAGTGAGGACAGGAGCAGGTCTTGGTCGCATATTGGAATCACATGGAGAACATGAACAAATAAGTTCCTGTGTGTATTGCAGGCCAATTAAATCAGTCTCTGGGGATTGAACCCAGGTTTTATAAACTTTCCAGATGATTCCAGTGCGTAGTCAAGTCTGAGAACCAGTGGGTTAGTGTCATGCTTCTCAAGCTGTAATGGGCTACAGATCACCTGGGGGTAATTTGAGATGCAGACTCTGAGTCTGGGATGGGACTTGTGCTTCTGCATTTCTAACAGGCTCCCAGGCATGTCCATGTGGTTGTTGAGGAGGAAGGGGTTACAGTCACCCAGGAATTAGAAAACTGCCAGTTTGCTAGCTTTCTAATCTCTGCCCAAACTGTTGACGGTAAGATGATTGAATGGTCCTCTAGCTTTTCCATAATAATTTTTTTTCTTTTCTTTCCCAAAAATCTGATACACATAACATGGGATTTGGGGAGGGGGGGTTGGCATTAGGAGTGGAGAGGGTCTGGCCATGGCCTATTAAAAATATTAAAATCTGAGATACATTTTTGGGGGGAACTCAGTAGAGTTGGAGACCAAACTCCCTTCATATAGAAATGGGTGATTTAAATTATTGTGAAATGGTGAGCTTACACGGTCTTCGCGAAAATGTCTAAGTTAGCTTTGTTTTGGAATTTTGCCTCTTACGTAGCTTAAACTATCCTTTACAACCTGCATATAATCTGGGGTACAGAATTACATAGAGGTAACGATCATGGTCTCTGGTCTCAATGGAGTTGGAATTCCAAGCCTCCCTCAACGGCATTCTGAACAAGAAGCCCCAGCTCTCTCGTTTTCTTCCCAGTGGAGATAAAAGTAAGACCTATTGCATGCCACTGCGGTGAGGATCGGAGGACGTGGTGTTGACAGGCACCGAGGATGGAGTATGCCTGTCACGCTTCATGGATATAATCTATTAGTCTCACGGTCCTCAGAGAGACAGAACTTAAAGTCCCAGCCTTTCATGAAACAGGCAGCCATGTTGAGAATTAAAAGTTGTGGCCATTCCAGGGGCATCTGGGTGGCTCAGTTGGGTAAGCATCTGCCTTCAGCTCAGGTCCTGATTTCGGGGTCCTGGGATGGAGCCCCTTTTTGGGCTCCCTGCTCCGTGGGGAGTCTGCTCTTCCCTCTCCTTCTGCTCCTCCCCTCATGCTCTCTCATTCCCTTTCAAATAAATAAATAAAGCCTTTAGAAAAATGACAAAAAAGATGTGGGCAGGGGCGCCTGGGTGGCTGAGTGGGTTAAAGCCTCTGCCTTCAGCTCAGGCCATGATCTCAGGGTCCTGGGATCGAGCCCCGCAGCGGGCTCACTGCTCAGCAGGGAACCTGCTTCCTCTCTGCCTACTTGTAATCTCTCTCTCTCTGTCAAATAAATAAAATCTTAAAAAAAAAAAGATGTGGCCATTCTCTGTGAGTAAATGTCATAGATTTGCATACTTCCGTTTATCCCCTCATGGCCAATATTTGCAGTTTTTAAGATGAGAGGGTTCATTCATGGATTAAACACATTCTTTCTTTATTTTTTTAAAGATTTTATTTATTTATTTGTCAGAGAGAGAGAGAACACAGCAGGGGGAGGGGCCAAGGCAGAGGGAGAGGCAGGCTCCCCGCTGAGCAAGGAGCTGGATGCGGGATCCCGGGACCCTGGTTCATGACCTGAGCCAAAGGCAGATGCTTAACTGACTGAGCCACCCAGGCATCCCTAAGCACATTATTTCTTAAGCACCTGCTACATGGTAGTCTAGATGTTAAAGCAGTGAACGAAACAAACCCAAATCACTGCTTCCTTGAGGCTAGTATTCTAGAAGAGGTGTCTAACAATGAATAAAATATTAAAAAGTAGAATATGTAATATGCTGGGTAATGATCATTGTTGTGGAAGAAATGAAGTTAGGGGAGGGTGATAATAAGTGTCCGGGGAGGGTAGACAAGATTAGCAGTACGGGGCGCCTGGGTGGCTCAGTGGGTTAAAGCCTCTGCTTTCGGCTCAGGTCATGATCTCAGCGTCCTGGGATCGAGGCCCGCATCGGGCTCTCTGCTCAGCAGGGAGCCTGCTTCCTCCTCTCCCTGTCTCTCTGCCTGCCTCTCTGCCTACTTGTAATCTCTCTCTCTCTGTGTCAAATAAATAAATAAAATCTTTAAAAAAAAAAAGATTAGCAGTACGAAGTAAGCTGGTCAGGGAAGCCATGGGGGAGACGATGACATCGTGTTCATCTACAGAATGAGAGGAGAGCCTTGTAGAGATTCAAGGAAAGAGTGTTCCTGGAAGAGAGACTAGCACATGCAAAGGTCCTGGGGCAGGGAGGATTGGAAGACGATTAGGTAAGCCAGGAACTCATGGCCACAGTTGAGTGAATGAGGGGCAAGGTAATAGCAGATGGGCAAGGGCATCAGAATCACCTGGAGGGCTTGTGAAAACACAGACTGATGGGTCCTGTGCCCAGAGTTTCCGATCAGTGAGGTCTGGGGAGGAGCCTGAAAACTGCACTTATTACATGTTCTCAGATGCTGCTGGCGGGATGAGGGGTGGGCTGGCCTCATGGCATTGAGCACCATTAGACTTGATTGAGACATTGTGGCAGGGAGATCATACTGGACCTCATGAGATATAAAGGTTTTGTGTTTGTCTCTAAGTGAAAAGCAAGTGGGTGGAGGCTTTTCAGCAGAGTAGTGGTTTGATGAAATGCACAGGTTATACCAAATAACCCTTCTGACAAAAGCACAAGAAAGTGGGTGCTGTGGCTTTTTTGTGATCTACATGATAGGATATTGTTCCAATGTATATGAACGTTTTTGAGCATTTCAGATCATTTTGCAAGACATATCTCACCTTATCGTGTATCCTCTGTACACTTAATGTTTCAGCTTATTCACACATCTGTCTAAACATCAACTATAACAGTAAATTAGTTCAGTCTGATTTAAAACCAAAGTCAACTTGACGAAAACCTGAGCCAGTCACTCAAAAACAGGTAAGTTGCACTAAAAAAAAAAAAAAGAAGAAGAAGAAAAAAAAAATCTTTTACAAAGAATTACACTGGCAACCTACAGACAAGGCTATGGCATCAGTGCTACCACTTCTTACATATGACCTTGCAGTCAGTTTTATCATGTCCCTGGGTGACGCAAACAAATACTGCTATTTTCATCACTTTGTTGAACTTTCCTGCTATGTTTAGTACAATACGATATTCAGAAGGGTAGGTAGCCTTTCCTAAAGAACAGAAAACAATGAATAAATCAAGCATCGTCTAATCAAAGTTTTATTTTGCTTGATGTTGTGCCATTTTTAAGTGATAAGCGCCATAGACCTTTTGTGGGGTCTTTATTTTACATAGACTTGTTGAGGGTGAGATCTGTAAAATAGCACCAATCAAGGACACCCTTCGTGAATAATGTGATTCCAGCCAGTGCATCAAGGTAGCCGCTATATTTGGTTAATCCCTCGGCCTATTGCATTCTGCTTTCTCATATTTATTTATTTTTTCCTCAATGTTTCTCCAGGTAAAAGTTCCAGACCTAATTTAATTTCATTAAGATTCATTTCAAATTCCTTGCTTATCTGTGCAGAATCCATTTTCTACATTTGTTCTTTTTCTTTTTTTTTTGCATAAAAAACCAAATTTTTGGAAATCAGTTCTCCAAAGAAGATGACCGTAACTCCAAACATAAATAAATTTAGTCCCATACCACACTGTCACCCACAAACCTAATTTCCTGAACCTTCTAGGATATATTTTTTTTTCCTGCAGCATTTGTCCTTTTGATTGCTTTGTAAGAATACCACACACTTTTACTGAAATAACATTTCCCATTCAATACATGGTCAGACACTGAAAGCACAGGGCATTCTGACATCAGAGAAAACAGTATTTGCTCCGGGAGCATGCTGTGTCCGTTTTGTTTTTACTCCTCCTAAGGGTTGTGTGATGATATTTCACTGTAGCTAAACACTATCTTTCTTTATAACTCATAAGCACATCCTCTCCAACTTCTTGAATTTCAAATAGTAACTGACACTTTGCTCTAAAACTGAAGAGAATGTCAATAGTAGCTAACATTTATTGAGAGCTTACTATGTGCCAGGCACAAGGCTATCTCTGTCTGTCCATTATTACATTTTATTCCCATAATATTCTAGGAGTTAAGTGCTTAGAAAGTTGCATCCAGAAGAGGCCATACAGCTAGAAAGTAGGGAACAAGGATTCTGACTCTGCATTTTAACTCCAGAATTATGCCCTCACTTAAATAAAATCACCTGATATGGGTAATGTTTTAAGTAGATATAACTACAAGCCATCAGATTAATAAACTGGATAAAAACATGACACAGTGAAATGAAAATTTTGGTGATTTTAATGATAGCAGCACTAATAAAAACAGTAATAATTATTGGATGCACTGTATAAAGCAGGCAGTATTCTAGGAGTCATCCTCTTTCATTGTCCCAACCATCCGGGGCAGTAGACATTATTGCGCCCATTTGACAGATGAGAAAACTGACACTCAACTAAGTCATTTCCATAGTTCAGCTATATAATAAATAATTGAATCGTGATTTTTATCTAATTTATGTCTATAACCAATACTCCTAAGTCATTAACACGTGTGTCTCAAAGGCATATAAATACTTGGTGAATCACTGCACTTTGCCAGACACTTTCTACATGGTACAGTACTCACTTGAAAACTCACAGTAAGCTTTGGAAGCTCGTGTGATTATCATCCTCAGTTTGCAATTGAGGAGAGAGTTTCAGAGAGATGATGTCTTATGTCCGTGGCCACATGTCTAAACATGAGGAGCCATCTACCCCTAAGTCCTCCTGACAGGAGTCTACTGAAAGGCAAGTTTCTATAGTTATGCTTAGAGTATCTTGTCCTGCATCCCAGAGTTCACATGTGATTAATGTAGAGATAGCTTCTCTGACAATGCCTCTCTGAAGAGTGCGAACCCCATGCTCATGAGTGAAAGAGTGATAGCTGTAAAGTTGAACCAATTTGCCTCCTGAAGCAGCATCTGGAGGGCAGGACAGAGAGTAGGGAAGTGCTGACCAGTTCCCAGAAGGTGATAATGAATTAAACCTTTGGGGTCAATTCTCTTAATCAAAGACCTGCTGAGAAAAAGAACCAAAGGGACATAATCTTTCCCAGAGAACACCAAGGAACATAATCATACCCCCATGACCTTTTCTGTCAAGAGACCCCTGTGGGGTGTGGTTAAGCTTCTTACTCTTGATTTCAGCTCCGGTCATGATCTCAAGAGTTGTGAGATTGAGCAGGGGGCATGGAGCTTGCTTGGGATTCTCTCTCTCTCTCCCTTTGCCCCTCCCCAACGCCTCTCTCTCTAAACAAAACAAAACAGAACAAAACTCCCCAAAACAAACAGACAAACAAAAAACCCCATGTGAACTAATTGGAAGCTCCTGGTAGTTTGGGAGTGAAGTTCTCAAGTCACCAAATTCAAGGCATATAAGTACTCCCACTAGATAGGTAAGCCAAACTGGAGTTTTCTGACCTAGTGAATATTATTATCCTAAAACAAATAGCTTTCTGTGACTCAAGAAGATAGTCCTAGATTAAGTGCAAACTTTGCTATTTTGGTCTCCTGTTTTCAAGTAAAAATAGCTCCAAGGTGACACCACTCAATAGTTGAAATTCAGCGGTCCCACATCCGCAGTTACCATTTCCACTCATCTGTCCTTCCTTCTCCTTCCCAATCTTCTACGTTCTGTTTCCACCACCATTCTAGCTACACAGCCAGAAAGTGTTCACAGTACAGTCTACTCTTGCCTTGCATGTCATGCTCCCTACATGGATCTCTGGATCTTTGAATTATCCTCCTTCTTTTCACCTACTCTCACATCTCATTTTCTCTTTCCTCTTATAATCATCATGTCATTGATCTTCTTCAACTTCCAAGCAAACAAACGAAAAGATTTTGAATGCTCTGAGAAATGATGTGCACCTTGTTGTTATCCAGAGTTTGTCCATCTCTACCCTTCCCTGTTCTTTTACACATGACTGTTTCACTCATTTTATGACCTGTCTGAACCCTGTAGAAGTTACAAATTTTGTAAATCCATTTGACAGATTGTGACAAATAGAGCCTACCAGTTAAGAGTTTAAGATTAGAGGCAGCAGAGTTTGGTTGGTATTTCCAGCTACAATGCATGCTAGTTCTGTGACCTTTGGAAAAATCTCATAACCTCTCCAAGCCTGAGCTTCTTTATCGAGAGAATATGTTCAGAGGAATTCCCAGTTCGTGGATTTGTTGGAGAATTAAGTAAGAAAATGCACCTAAGTGTCACCTGGATGCCTCAGTCAGTTAAGCGTCAGACTCTTGATTTTGGCTCAGGTCATGATCTCAGGTTGTGAGATCCCAGTCCTGCATCAAGCTCCCCACTGGGCCTGGAGCCTGTGTAAGATTCAATCTCTCCCTCTCTGCCTGGCCCTCCCCACCCCTGCCCCATGCTCATGAGCTCTGTCTATCCCTAATTAAAAACTAAAAGCAAAAGAAAAAAAGAAAAAAGAAAATGCACATAAAAAAGTTAGTACAATGCATAGCCCGTATTAGATGCTCTAGAAACATGAATTAATCATTGTCATCCTCATAAACACACAAATCCAATCATGTCATTCCTGTCTCAAAACTTTTATCAAATCAAATGCTTAACTACCTTATTCTAGACTGTTCATGTTCTAAGCCCTAACTACCTTTATAACTTTTTTACTCACTGCCTTCTTTCCTGTACCATGTCCCCAAGCCAAACCGAAGTGAATTATATCTAATGAGTCTCTTTGATCAAAACGATCCAGCTGCTTAAGTGTCCTTTTCTTCTTTCACTGCTTCATCTTATTACTACCTATTCTCCGAAACAGAGTTCACATGCCATCTTGATTTAGTTAGCTTTCTGGTTGCCAATGATAGAAACTAATTCATATCCCCAAAGACAAAAAGGGAAATTACTGAATTGAAACAGTGAAGTTGGCCTAAGGAAAGAACTGGAGCCAAGGTCTAAATAGTTGTTGAGATTTTTTTTCCACCTCTGCTTCTCTCTTCATGTCTGCTTCATTTTTTTTTTAAATATGTTCTTTTTCTGCAGTTGGGTCTAATTGAAGACTATGCTGTCCACAGATAGCTCCTAGGTTTATAGGAAACATGAAACATACCCACTTCATACTGGAGATGGACTCAACTCTCTTTCAGCCACAATTCCAAAATCCCTGTCATCACCATTTGAAATGGCCCAAGTTGGGTTAGTTCAGTCAAGTGGAGAAGGTGAATGGGTAGGATCATCCTACACTACCTTGGCTCAAAAGAACCCACTTAAAGAGAAAGGGCAGGATAGCACATGAGGGATGGGTGGCTAGTTGGTGGGCTGGATATACAAAGTAAAATTGCCCTCTGGTAGGGCGCATGGGTGGCTCAGTCAGTGAAGGCTCCGTCTTCAGCTCAGGTTATGATCCTGGAGTCCCCAGATTGAGACCTGCAGCGGGCTCCCTGCTCAGTGGGGAGTCTGCTTCTCCCTCTCCCTTTGCCACTCCCTCTGCTCATGCTCTCTCTCTCACTCTCACTCTCTCTCAAATAAAGAAACAAAATCTTTAAAAAAATAAAAATAAAATAAAATTGCCTACTGGCATTTATGAATTACTCACTATGTGCCAGGTACTGTTTTATTTTTTATTTTTTTGAAGATTTTATTTATTTATTTGACAGAGAGAAACACAGGGAGAGAGGGAACACAAGCAGGGGGAGTGGGAGAGAGAGAAGCAAGCTCCCCACCAAGCAGGGAGCCCGATACAGGGCCCAATCCCAGGATCCTGGCATCATGACCTGAGCCGAAGGCAGACACTTAATTACTGAGCCACCCAGGTGCCCCGACCAGGTACTGTTTTAAATGCTCTAAGTATGCTACCTCATTTATCCACTAGATGTTATTACAAACTCCATTTTATGGATGAAAGCACTGAGTTATTAAACATTTGAGTAACTTGCATGAGGTCACACTACTAACAAATTGTAGAATAGGGAGTCAAACAGGCCTACTCCTTGACCCCACACATACTCCTCAGCCTGTGGCTGCTACATTTGTCCCTGACAATGAAACTTTCTCCAAGCTTCCAGAAGTTAGTCTCTGGCTTCTCTAAATTCCCCTGTTCTTCTTACTATTTTTTTTTTTTGGTATTATGCCACTTCTTATTTAAGAGTCATTATTTGTGCATGTATCTTAGTTTACCTTTATTATAAATATCTTAAAGACAGGAGCCTTATCTCGTTCATCACTGTCTTCCACAGCACACAGCACAGTTTCTGATGATTTGTATATCCTTCATAAATAGTTTTTGAATGCATGAACAAATCTGTGAGATTCTACTTGGTATCATTGGTATTTATTCTTAGTCGATAACAATAATAATAACTATACTCACTGAATGCTCTCTGAGGACAGGGTCCTATGCTAAGTACTTTACAAAACAGATCTCATCAACTCCTCTTAGCCTTATGAGATAACATCCCACTATTAGCATGTATCTAATATGTAAAAGGAGACCATTAAGATACAAAACCTTCTGATTCTAAAACTGTGTTCTTCGGTACTATGACATCCTAGCAACTACTATTATTCTTTTTACATGTAAGACTATTAGAGGTAAAAATTTGGGACAGTATTTCTGAATGATTAAACATGCTTATTAATAATATATTTAATTACCTTTTAATGAAATTTTAGAATTCTAGTAAAGTATGAAAACTTTCACCTTCAAAAATGTTTTTAAGAATAACTTTTGGTCTGGGCACCTGGGTGACTCAGTGGGTTAAAGCCTCTGCCTTCGGCTCAGGTCATGATCTCAGGGACCTGGGATCGAGGCCCACATCGGGCTCCCTGCTCAGCGGGGAGCCTGCTTCCTCCTCTCTCTTTGCCTGCCTCTCTGACTACTTGTGATTTCCATCTGTCAAATAAATAAATAAAATCTTAAAAGAATAATTCTTGGTCTTTGATGTTTAATATGCCTAGTCTGAAATGTTCAGCCAAAGTTCCGCATTTTTAAACCACTCTTCTATAAACCAGTACTTTTCAAGATGTCAAAACAGGCACTTTAAGAGTCTTTGGTTTAAATTTAAAAAAATGTAGTGTGTTTTGACGAATGATCTTTATTTCAGACAACTAAAGCAGAATTGAAAGCAGACAGCTAAAAGATCAGGTTCTGCCATGTCAAGCTGGAACCTTTCTCTTCCTTGAGATTTTGGAAGATGGTCAACATGGGGTTACTAGAAAGTCAAAGTATAAAGAAATTCACGGTCAGATCCATGCTGCTAAATGTGATTGATGTGTTGTTTCACATTCACTCAGTCCAATCCAGTATTTTCTAAACCAGTGGTTTCCTTTTGTACTGTTACCTTTACAGAAAATATAATTTTATTTATTTATTTATTTATTTAATGATGAATTATTCAGAAGAATAATTGCACAGTCCCAGTCCTCCCTTCCTCACTTGAGCTCTCAACAGCAGTCAATGTGACTAGCCTTTCTCTTTTTCTTATTCTTTCTTTTACCTTCTATGACCCATCTGTCTTCTGCTTCTTATTCTACCTGTTTGACTACTCCTTATTGGTCTTACTTATTTGCTCATCTCACACTACCATGCCATTTGCTGGTGAAGTTGCTCAAAGCTCAGTCTTAAACCCTCTCTGTTTCTTGTGTTAATTATTTCTCCTTATCAGAGGAGGCAGGGGCCGAGGGAGAAGGAGAAGCAGACTCCCTGCTGACCAGGGAACTGGATGGGCCACTCAATCCCAGAACCCTGGGACAATGACCTGAGCCACAAGCAGATGTTTAACCGACTGACACACCCAGGCGCCCCATATTACTGCCATCTGATCTTAACAACTTCTTAATTAAAACCCTTCAATTATTTCTTAGAATAAAAGTTACCATAGTTGTTAAGACATTGCTTTGTCTTCCTTTGCTTTCAGTTTCATTTTATATCTCTCTAATTTTTTTTAAGGTTTTATTTATTTATTTGACAGAGAGAGAGAGACAGTGAGAGAGGGAATATAAGCAGGGGGAGAGGGAGAAGCAGTCTTCCCACGGAGCAGAGAGCCCAATGCGGGGCTCGATCCCAGGACCCTGGGATCATGACCTGAGCCAAAGGCAGACGCTTAACAACTGAGCCACCCAGGTGCCCCTATCTCTCTAATTTTTTAAGTAAAGATTTTACTAAATCATAGTACGATATAGAAAAGTGCACACATCTTAGGTGTATAGCTTGATGAATTTTCAAGCTGTACCCATGGAACCTGTTTCCAGAGTCAATAAGCAAAACATTTCCTATACTCAGAAGTGTTCTGTCTGCCCCCTTCGGTCACTACCCTGGAAAGGTGACCACTATCTTGATCTCTACTGCACACGTTACTTTATATAAATGGAAATGTATGGTGTGTAGTTTATAAGTCTGGCTTCTTTTGTTCAAATTAAGTTTTGAAATACTCCTTTGTCATACAAAAGTTGAGTGTGTATACATGGGTTCCATCAATTTATTTTACACCAACAACATACATTGTTGTGTATATTAACATGTCATTTATTCTTGCTATATAAATTTGTTGAACAAAAATACCACATTTTTTTAATTCCTCTCTGCTACTAATAGAAATTTGAGTTGTTTGTAGTTTCTAACCATTGCAAATAATGTTGCTAGAGCATTCTTATTAGCATCTTTTGGTGAATTAAATGTAGACAAAGGGCATGCATATGTTCTGCTTTAGGACAAATTTCTGATATTTTCCAAAATTTTCTTATGGCAATTTATGCTCCTACCAACACTGATCAGAGTCTTGGTATCCCAACCCTTGGCATTTTCTGTTCTTTTCATTGTAACAGTGGCTGTGCAGTAATAGTAAATTGGATTCTAATTTGTATTTCTCTTATAACTAATGAAGTTGAGTGCCTTTCACTTGTTTATTGGCTATTTGGAAATTATCTTTAGGTGATGCCTGTCCAAGATTTTTGCTCATTTTTCCCCCTATTGTACTGTGAGCAATTTCAAGTAGATTTGAGGTTGTTGCTTTCTTTCCCCCCCACATATTCTGGCTGTGAGTCCTTTGTTGAAAATACTCATAGCAAATATCCTTTCCCAGTCTGTGCCTTTCTTCTTCATTTTCTTAATGGTGTATTTTGATAAATAATATTTTTAATTTATTCTGATTTATCAGGTTTTTTATGATTAGTCTTTTCTGCCCATTTAATAAATTTTTAACAAAAGTAAACTAAATAATAGTCTATGTTTATTTCTAAAATCTTTGTTGTTTCACTTTTCACAGTTAGATCTAAGCTGCATTTGGGATGATTTTTTTTTCTTATAAGGCATGTAGTATGGTTTAAGAAATATTTCCTCCAGATGGATGTACTTGGAATCATGAATGAAAAGACCATGTCTTTTCTCCAAAGAAGACATCCAAATGGCCAACAGACACAAGAGAAAGTGCTCAACATCACTTGGGATCAGGGAAATACAAATCAAAACCAGGTGAGATACCACCTCACACCAGTCAGAATGGCTAAAATCAACAAGCCAGGAAACGACAGATGTTGGCAAGGATGCGGAGAAAGGGGAACCCTCCTACACTTTTGGTGGGAGTGCAAGCTGGTGCAGCCACTCTGGAAAACAGTATGGAGGTTCCTCAAAAAGTTGAAAATAGAGCTACCCTACGACCCAGCCATCACACTACTGGGTATTTACACTAAAGATACAAAGGTAGTGATCTCAGGGGCACATGCACCAGAATGTTTGTAGCAGCAATGTCCACAATAGTCAAACCATGGAAAGAACCTAGATGTCCATCAACAGATGAATAGATAAAGAAGATGTGGTGTATATATACAGTAAAATACTATGCAGCCATCAAAAGAAACGAAATCTTGCCATTTGCAATGACGTGGATGGAACTAGAGGGTATTATGCTAAGTGAAATAAGTCAATCAGAGAAAGACAATTATCATATGATCTCTCTGATATGAGGAACTTGAGGAGCAGGGTGGGGGGTCATGGGGGGTAGGGAGGGAAAGATAATGAAACAAGATGGGATGGGGAAGGAGACAAACCATAAGAGACTCTTAATCTCACAAAACAAACAGGGTTACTGGGGGGTGGGAGGGCAGGGATAGGGTGGCTGGGTTATGGACATTGGGGAGGGTTTGTGCTATGGTGAGTGCTATGAAAGGTGTAAGTCTGATGATTCACAGACCTGTACCCAGGGGGCAAATAATAAAAAAATTTTAAAAATTAAAAAAAAAAGACCATGTCTTTCCCTACAACACTGAAATAATCCTTTTGTTATGAATTGGGTGATGGTTTCTATGTGACTCTGTTCTGAACTCACTGACCCATGGGTATAATGGTCTGTATCTCTACCAGTATCACCTTGTATTTATTTCTACAGCTTTACGATCAGTTTTGACATATGGCGATATGGTTCCTACAGTTTTTTCTTCTTTGTAATTGCCTTGCTATTTGCATTTCCATGGCATTTTAGAACCAGCTTGCCAATCTAAAAATAAATTGCTGAAATTTTATTTGGGATTTTATTGACTCTGTAAAACCATTTGAAGAGAACTGATATCCTACAATACTGACTTTTCCAGTATGTAAACAAAATAATCCCTCCATCCATTTAGGTTTACTTTTATTAATCTCAATCATGGTTTTTATTTTTCAGTGTAGAGTCTTTTCACATCATCCATTAGATTTATTCATGGGTGTTAGTTTTTTTTTAATACAGGTTTTTTTTTAATTGGAATTGTGGGTTTTCTGCAATTCAGCACCTTTCTTGATCTTAATTTTTCTCTCGGTTCCACATACACTGGCCTTTTCCCTCAAGTTTCTCTCCTTCCACAAGCCCTTTGACTTTTACTTTCCTCTTGCAATGCTTTCCTCTTGCATTCTTCTCATCACACAACTGATCTCTGGTCACACTTTATATCTCAAAGAAGTTTCATGTTCTCAGGAATCTCTCCTTTTACTTGCCTGCTTAGGTATGATCTCCCTGTCTAATCTACCATAGCAGTACCTAGCCATTTCTTATATTACTTACAATGGTTGAAAGTTTATATTTGGCTTTGTAATTATTCGATTTATGCCTATATAAGCTCTATAAGGACAGGACCGTGTCTGTTTCTTTTCACCCTATTATCTGCAAGGCCTAGCAAATCACCTGGCCCTTGACTGGATGCAAATACAATGAATAAATGAATGAATGAAGTCATGAGTGAATGACCTTCTACTTGATTCTAGGCACTGTATGAATATCTGGGGATATGGAAGTGAACCAAACAAAGTACAAGTCTTGGCTTCTTCCCATTTCAGAAACTTTTCTCCTCATTTTTTTTTAAGAGTACAAAATATCATCAGAGTCTACATTAATAGTACCTGATCTCTTGATCTCTGTATTTATAGCTCTTTCTCTTTAATCTTTCAACCTTTTAAATTATTATACTATATTAAATAATGATTTTAATGATTATTATAGGAATTTAACACTAAACCTTTAAATAAATGAAGATACATATATGTATATTATATAACATAATATATATATTCATATATGTATATTATATAGCATAATATATATATTCATATATGTATATTATGTCTCTATCTATCTATCTATCTATCTATCTAAATCTCCAATAAGAAGCCCAGAGAATCTCTGAGCTCTTTTCTGGTGATTGCAATTTTAATTGTCATTTAATAAAATTCAATAAGCTTATCTAGGAAAACAACTCCATCGTCATCATCTAGTCTAGCTCTCCATCTGTTGTGGGAATCTTCTCCACAGAGTACCTGATATAAAATCGTCTAGACTCAGCTTGAACATTTGAAATGGCAGGAATTATTTGTTAGGTCTCATCCAAAGTATGTGACATTGATATTGATTAAGATTTGCAGGAAACATAGCATCAGCAGCAGTGAGACTGGGATAATGAGGCAAGTATAGCAAAAAACCTTACTTCAGTATTCCTTGTTGGGGATTTTGAGAGTGATAATTAATCACATCCCTTTCCCATCTGGATCCTGAATCAAGCAAGAAACAAAGAGTCATCAGATCCAGATCAAAATATCAACTTTATTGCCATTAAAGCTAGATTGGAAATAACTGTTTTATATATAATGAAAAATGAGGCTTATTACCACATCCTCTGAAGTTTAGACCCACCTGAAGAGAAAACATGACTCTCAGAAATGTTTTCTCTAGTTTGAGGAGCATTTAAGGCAGGACACAGTGAAAACATATGTGTATATGACTTTTAAATCATTGGTTCCAGCCAAACAATGATGGATGGTAGATCCTGACTGATTCATCAATCAGATAAATCAGTCCACTTCCCAAAGAGAGGAGTGTAAGGCAAGAGGGAGGAGACCCATGTGTAAGGCTGACAGTCTTTTTATCTGGAGAATGAGATGTTTGTGCCCTCAAGGAATTTGAATAACGTTCTAATGAATGTTTGATGAGTAACATTCTACTTAATGTATTTTTTATGTATCTACGACATAACTATCAACATATATTAAAGGCTATTATAAACCACTGGTGCCACATAATGGGGAAAATATTTACAAATCATGTATCTGATAAGTGATTGATACTCAGAACACATGAAGAATTCCTACAATTCAACAAAACAACAAAATAACCTGATGTAAAAAAAATAGGCGAAGAATCTGAATAGACATTTATCCAAACAAGATATAGAAATGACCCAAACAAGCATACAAAAAGATACTTAACATGATTAGTCATTAGGGAAATGCAAATCAAAATCACAATGAGATGCTACTCATCAGTATCAGAAAAGCAGAAAATAATAAATGATTATGAAGATGTAAAGAAATTAGAATTCTTGTACACCGTGGGTAAGAACACTAAATGGTGCAGCAGTTGTGGAAAACATTATGGCAATTCCTCAGAACAATTAACATAGAATTAGCATATGGTCCAGCAATTTCATCTCTGAACATGTACCTAAAAGAACCGAAACCAGGATTTCAAAGATAAATTTGTATACTCATGTTCACAGTGAATTATTCACAACAGCTAAAAAGTGGAAGCAACCCATCTGTATTCCATTGACAGATGAAAGTATAAACAATGAATATATACATACTATAGAATATCATTCAGCCTTAAAAAGGAATGGGATTTCCATACTTGCTACAACATGGAGAAACTCTGAAGACATATTCTAAGTGAAGTAACCCACTAACAAAAGGAAAGTATTATATGATTCCTCTTGTATGAGGTTCACAGAGGAATCAAATTCATAGAGACAGAAAGTAGAATGGTGCTTGCCAGAGCCTGGGAACAGAGAGAATGGGGAGTTAGTATTAATGGGTACAGAGTTTCAGTTGGGGAAGATGAAAAATTCTGGAAGTGTTTGGTGGTGACAGTTGCACAACAATGTGAATGTACTGAATGCCATAGAAATATACACTTAAAAATAGCTAAAACACTAAATTTCACATGATTTGTATTTTCTCACAATAAAAAAAAGAGACTGTGGCATCATCTCCTTAATTAAATATTTTCAAAGATAAAACATTGCAAATCAGTTATAAGGAAAACATATTTTCTGTAAAGCTGTATTTCTAGAGAGGTTAATTTGGGGGATGCTTATTTTATGTGCATATACTAATATGCATGAGAATGGCAGGCATTCATGGAACATGAAATATATGATTTAACTGAATAAAATTGTGTGAACTTGTGAACATTTATTAAAGTGAGGGCTATATGAATATACCATGAAGGACTGAATTCTTGTTCTTCTTTAATTCCATCCATTTATTGAGCTCTATGAGTCAGGAATAATGCTAGGCTATGGTTGTATGGTGATTTCCTAAAGCTTCCAGTCTCAAGAAGACATTCAGGGACAAAGAAAACAAATATGTAAATTATTTTTTCATACTGTAATGAGAGCAATGTAAGTAATAAATAAGGAGCTAAGCTAAATACCAACAAAGGGAGACCTACTTTAGATAGGGCGTTCAAGGAAGTCTTCTCTACAGAGGTAGATTTTAAACTAAAATCTGAACGATGAAGATAAGTTACCCACCACAAAAGAAAAAGAAAGAACATCTATGCATAGAGGAAAACCTGTGAGAAGGTGCTTTTTTTTTTTAATTCTGTTATGTTAGTCACCATACAGTACATCGTTACTTTTTAATATAGTGTTTCATGATTCATTGTTTGCCTATAACACCTAGTGCTCCATGCAATACGTGCCCTCCTTATTACCCATCACGGGGCTGACCCATCCCCCCACCCCTCTAAAACCCTCAGTTTGTTTCCCAAAGTCTGTAGTCTGTCATAGTTCATCTCCCCCTCAGATTCCCCCCCTTCATTTTTTTTTCCTTCCTTTTCCTAATGTGGGAAGTTTCTAAAGTGATAAAGAGGTTGGCATGGTTAGAAATGTGATGACTGACTAGAAAGTAGCAAGCAAAGTTAAGACTTACATGGCCGTGTATGAATGTGAGATGAACAGAAGCTATTACCAGCATTTTCCAAAGGGTATTTCTGCTCTGAAGGTGGGCACTAGTCGCCTGGGACTACTGAGCAATTGAAATAGAGCTAGAATAACTGAAGAACTGATTTTTAAATTTTTATTTAACTTCAATCAAATTAGATTTTAACTTAAACAGTTTCATGCTGCTGGTGATCAGTGTGCTGAAGGATGCAGAAGTAGTCATGTGGGGCCTCACAGTCCATGATAAGTGCTTGCATGTTATTAGGAGACCAATGGAAAACTACCATAGCAAGGGTGTGATGAGATCCAATGTCTGTCATAGGAAATGGGTTGTAGCTGCTGCTTTCCGTATCAAATACATTAAGAGAAAGTAAGAGTTTGGAATAGAGCAAAAAGTTAGGAAATAAACACAGTATTTCATGGAAGAGCCTCAACCCAGAGAGATATTAGTGGAAATGGGGAGAAAAGGTAGAATTTGAGATACCTCTGGGGGATGGGGGCTAGTATAATTAATGGGATTTGCTAATGGATTAGATGAAGCCTAGGGAAAAAACAACACAAAGTTGGGCTCTGTTTTGAGTAGCTGGGTAAATGGTGATACAGTTTATTGAGACAAAGTTGATTGGAGGTGGAGAAGGAGCAGGAATATGTTTCGGTGAAATCTCAAAGGACATGTTTAGGTAGGCTCAATAAGCTCAAGAGATCTGTGGGACATTAATATGAAGATGATATTAGACATGTGAATACTTAAGGCTAGAGAAAGCTGGGTGCCTGGGTGGCTCAGTGGGTTAAAGCCTCTGCTTTCGGCTCAGGTCATGATCTCAGGGTCCTGGGATCGAGGCCCGCATCGGGCTCCCTGCTCAGCCGGGAGCCTGCTTCCTCCTCTCTCTCTGCCTGCCTCTCAGACTACTTGTGATCTCTCTCTCTCTCTCTGTGTCAAATAAATAAATAAAATCTTTAAAAAAAAAAGGCTAGAGAAAGCTTAGGGCTGGATATAAATTTGGGAGACATCCTTGTGACCATATTAAATTGATGACAACCGATATGTGCATTTATGGACAGAGTGGCAAGAAATAGGAGAGGCCAGAGCCAAGCCCTGAATGACTACAATATCCAGAGTCTATTGGGCTTGAGGGGGTTCAATTATACCACTTCTCGAGAATTTGCAAGTCACCATAATGTATAGGATTGATGTCTCATTTAAATAAATGTCCTTTCTCTTCCTTTGAAGTATGCTGGACTTCAGCTTTGCAGATTGATATGGAATATAATTAATTCATGTGATTTTCTCTAAAACTGTAAATGTCATTAATATTCTGAACACCCCATCAGAATTTTACCAGTGAAACAAACTATACTGTATTCTAGCTCTTTTAAGTAATCGTTATAACCATTTTTAAGTGAAATATCAATGTTTATAGACTTTTCCTTTAGGTAATAGGAATAAGTTTAGGATAGGAGGATGATGATCAGTGAATAGAGTATGGGAAGATTTGGCAGAGGGCAACCTGATTTAAATCATTCTCAACAGCTATAGAACATGAGAGGAACTGCAAACCCAAGTCCCTATCACCTGTTTCTAGATCAAACAGATGAAATGTTCCTTCTACTTTCCTTTCTTTCTCCCTTCCTCGCTACCACCCTCTGAGATTCAATAGAGTCAATAAGAAAGGAATTTTCACTTTGTAGACATCAATTTGCAATCTATCTACCCAAATAAAAGAACATCACAAGGTGGAAAAGAAAACGCCAGTGTACAGCTCAAAGTTTGGACTTGTGAAATAAGACAATGTGTGAAGCTTTCGAAGAATCCAGGTAATATCCACCTTTGTTGATATCCTGTTAACTGGATATTACATGTTAACTGGTTATTTATTCAGGCTTAGTTTACTCAAAATGAAAATAGTCTCAATTAATTTTGCATTAAAAAATAAGCATTCTGTTTTTTATTATGGGTGTTGTCACACCATTCTCTGTTTCCTGTTGAAATCATCCACTGTCTCTGCCTTTACAATCAAGACTTTTGAGCATGCAGAGGGTCCTGCTCCTAGATGACGTAGGTCATGTACATAGACCAAGAACCCAAGTATCAGCAGGCAGTTTGTTTTATTTTTGTTTTTGATGGTAATGTTTACCATCTGTTTACCCTGCTATGATGATATTATCATGAGTTCGTACCAAAATGATGAAGGCACCTCTGACAGAAAAATGCTATATGTCAAAACATTCCATCATTTTTTTTCTCCATGCCCCAAAACTATTTTTAAGAATTTAGTGTCTGTGGAAATATTTCAAATGAAATGCTCTTCAGAAGTCTACCCATTTCAGAGAGCACAGAACTAAGAAAGGTTCAGTAAAATAGAAAGTGCCTGATAATGTGGGATAATTACCAATTTATCAGAACTTTGGAATAAACACAGTTCAAAAATGAAAAAGACTTGTGGTCTGCAAAATTTCCTATGAAACTACAAATTAAGATCATGTTGGCAGGGGTGCCTGGGTGTCTCAGTGGGTTAAGCCTCTGCCTTCAGCTCAGGTCATGATCTCAGGGTCCTGGGATTGAGCCCCGCTTCAGGCTGTCTGCTCAGCAGGGAGCCTGCTTCCTCCTCTTTCTCTGCCTGCCTCTCTGCCTACTTGTGATCTCTCTCTCTCTGTCAAATAAATAAATAAAATATTTAAAAAAAGAAAGGTCATGTTGACAAAGTGAAGTAAGAAGATAATACAGTAGTAAGTTTTATCTCTTCAGGGACACAGATTTGATAAAACACAGGGCATTGTTACAGTGAATTATCTTAAATGTCTATTGTTCTTTGGGATTTTTACATACTCTGTATCATTATCTTATTCAGTCCTTAAAACAACCCAATGAAGCAGGAATTTATGTTTGTCTTACTGGTAAGGGAACCAAGATTGAGGAAGTATGGGTGGCTTGGAATCAATCCTAGGTATTGACTTTTTGCCTAATGAAGTTTTGGTGTTGATTCCCCAACATTCTACAGCTGCTTCCAAATTTTTCCAGTATTAATAGTGACTTCTGGCTTTATTAATAAGACTTCTGTGAACTCTAGACACCTACATATTTCTGTGTCTGATTTCCTAATTTGATTTATAAAGAACTTTACTCCCGGGCGCCTGGGTGGCTCAGTGGGTTAAAGCCGCTGCCTTCGGCTCAGGTCATGATCTCAGGGTCCTGGGATCGAGGCCCACGTCGGGCTCTCTGCTCAGCGGGAGCCTGCTTCCTCCTCTCTCTGCCTGCCTCTCTGCCTACTTGTAATCTTTCTCTCTGTGTCAAATGAATAAATAAAATCTTTAAAAAAAAAAAAAAAAAAAAAGATTAAGAACTTTACTCCCTAAATCAAATCAGTAGCTTCATTGGCATTCTGGCCAATTAGATGGACTGTGCCCCAATGTTTCAGACCAAATATTAAAAGAAAAAGAAACAAACCCCTATTTCCCAAATGTGAATCATTTTTCCAAAAGGAGCAGTAAAACAATATGGCTGCTTATATCCTACATTGCCACAAAAAGCAATGTGCCATTTGGGAAAGCCCATTTGGGAAGTGGTAGTCCAATATACCAATCAAAGCGGAGATGTCCAAAATGAGCACTTAATTTATTTCTACTCTAACTGTCATTTCTTCACTGGTCATTAACATTTAAGCAATTGCCACCTTAGCCTTTCATTTGTTCACCTTAAAAACAAGGATGGCATCTTTGATTTCTCTTTCTCCAAATCACTAAATCCTCTTTGTTCTGCAAGTAAAATGTTGTTGTAACTAAAATACGGCACCACCTTCTCCAGCCTAGTTCGCATCACCACCATCTCTCAGTTCAACACATCCAGCAGCTTCTAACTTGTTTGCAGACACCCCTCCCAGCCCCAGTCATTTTTCACAAGATAGTCAAAAGGATGCTGAGGGAAGTGCCTGCCTCTCCAAATTAATCTCCTAGCATTCTCCACCTTGTTTACCAATCTCAAGCCATTCCTATCTCTGGTATTTTTCTAGTTTGCCAAGTTTGACACTTCCTTCTCCTTCTGATTGAAACGCTCATTTCCATAATTTCACATGACTTGCTCTTTTGACTCCCTTGGGAGTCATTACAAATGCATCTTTTCAGAGAGGCCTTTCTTGCTACTCCAACCTAAACAGTGTCCCTCAATTTTTCATTAACCCAGCACCCTGTTTATTTTCTATAAATGTTCAGTACAGTGGGGAAAAAGTCCTATTAATATGTTGCGTACTTCATAGTTCTCTATTTCTTCTACTATACTGTACATTTCATGAGGCCAGTGACCATGTATCCTTTCATTGTCTATTCACTTAGCTCAGTGTTTGTCACATAATATGTACTCACTAATTATTTGATGAATGAGTAGATGAATGAAATTAATAAAGTGAATGAGTAAATGAACAAACATGAGTAGTACTATTCAAAGCATCATAATATTGAAAAGAGAGCTGATTGCTATAAACCCAACCTCCAACAGGAATGATCAAATGACTCATCATCTTTACTGTTATATTATGTTTTGTGTCCCATGAACCCTTCTTACTAAATTAAATTATATCTGAAGTGCAAGCTATGCACATACTTTGTCAATGTTTTTCTTTTTTGAGTTGCTTTTTATCAAAACTAGCATGATTAGTTTTGGACATTGATTTCCCCCTTCAGTTCCCATGCTGAACCAAAGTTTCATTATGCTCCAAATGGGGGCAAAAATGATTTCTCTGTACTCCACAAATGGTCATAGGCTTTCATAATGCTTGTTGTTTCCTTGTCTCTCTGGCTTATGCATATATACCTTTATATAAACAGTGGATTTGGCCTGAGTATTCTGTTTTAAAAACACTAAATTGTATTAATAGCAATGAATATTACAAAAATATCAATAACCCCTATGCCGAGATTGAATGAATACCATCAACACTAATACTGAATGCACAAGAAAATCAACTGATAATAAGGTAGAGAGCAGCTACATAATAAATACAATATTACTTAGAAGAAGGGTACAAAGGAAAAGGAAAAGGGGAGCTATCATATCTTAAACATTTTGTCTTAAGTGCACAGAACGCTTAACACCTAATCCTAACAGTAACCTTTCTAAGATGAAATCATTGTGTCCTTTATAAAGGTAAAGTAGGTTATATTTCAATGACATTTATGTTTAGAGGTCATAAGTCAGTAAAACCCATATTAAAGATACAA
The DNA here is from genome assembly GCA_002007465.1 of Ailurus styani. Taxonomy (NCBI): domain Eukaryota; kingdom Metazoa; phylum Chordata; class Mammalia; order Carnivora; family Ailuridae; genus Ailurus; species Ailurus styani. Next base: position 3,376,544 of record LNAC01000134.1, read on the forward strand.
TCTAAAATCAGTCCGATTTCATAGTCCCAGGAATTTTCTACTTATTCAGGCTTCCCTTGTAGGTAAAATTCATGTTTAAAGATTAATGGGGTGCCTGGGTGGCTCAGTGGGTTAAAGCCTCTGCTTTCGGCTCAGGTCATGATCTCAGTGTCCTGGGATCGAGGCCCGCATCGGGCTCTCTGCTCAGCAGGGAGCCTGCTTCCTCCTCTCCCTGTCTCTCTGCCTGCCTCTCTGCCTACTTGTAAATCTCTCTCTGTGTGTCAAATAAATAAATTTAAAAAATCTTTAAAAAAAAAAAAAGATTAATGGACCCTCCTTACTCCTATGTTGGCATGGTCTGATTGAGTCTTCTAGAAAGTGGGAGCTATCCTTGAAACAACCAACTGCAAAGAAGTTTGGAGGGAAACTTAACTACTGTTTCCTTCCCAAACAAGTAATTAGATCTTGTGAAATTTCCATTGTCCTTTTATTTTGTCTTTGTTTCTCCAAACATTACAAATTTTCTATCATCTCCCTTTCCTATTTAATGATCTGTTTTCCTGGATCAATACTCAGAGTAGACATTCTCAAACAGAACTCTGGAAGGGTTATTGATTTGGCCTCTTTTGTTGTTCCACTCTCTCTAACATGACACTGGATGTAAGTTAAATGAGATTATAGAATGGTGTTATCACTGTGTTTTTCAATTATTTCACAAATATATCAACAGGTTGTATTTTTCCAATGGTCAGTTATACATGCCTACGACTCTCAAAATTTGTGCTTTGGAGAAAGGTAACCGAGAATTTCTAGAGGTGATACATTATTTCATTAAATATGAGGTCTGGGTGTTGCTCATTAGGGGAAATCAAGCCAACGCAGGTGTGAACAGGTACCAGGAACTGACGAATTTATAGCTGTGTCCTGTCGTGGTCAGTGATGTGCAACCATTAACCAGTCTGTTCATTCTGGCCTATTTATCCCCCCTTTCAATAAAGAGTGCAGAGGATCTGCTTGACACTTTTTGACAAATCTCCCTGTGAGTTAGAAACAAACTTCATGTAGAGCTGAGGGGTAATTAAATTGTGGCTAAAGGGTCTTATGCCAACTACAGCCCCCTTTTCTATTTTTAACATTAGGAACTTATTTTTAGCTTCATTTTCAAGGTAATTTTTTGCAGAAGAGAAATTGGGTTGGATTCTCAGAGATGCTTATTTCCTTATCAGAACACCTCTGTTTCACATCTTGCATGGGGCCCTGTTGATTTCATGCAAAATTATGCAGGAAGAAGTAAAAAGGGAAGATTCTCCAGCCATGTGCCTGGTTTGCTTTAAACTCTGTCAATACTGCTTATGAGAAATGCTGTCATTTCCTTCTTCAGAACTTATTAAGAGAAACAGGAGGTGGATATAAACTAATCAAATGTATAGACTATTTTTAAATGTCTGACAATGCCAAGCACAGGCACTCATTGTCCTGCTTAAAATTCTAGACTTAATTAGTTTAGCAATCTTGTTCTTAAATGGGAGGCCCAGTAGTGTATTTAGAAAACAATGCACACAAGAGTTAGCTGAAGCAAGATTCCTTCCTGACTGAGAAGAATGACCTGGTATAAGTACTTAGGTCTCGGAATTGGTGGAAATTGTAAAAATTTCTTAATTTGTAAGCTGAAATTAATTACCCCTACATCATAAAATTCAATATAATTACATAAATAAAATACACAGAACAGTGTCCTTTACAGTAAAAGCAGCCAATATTATTAATTGACATAATCATATAAGTAAATGCAACTAGAAATCATTTGTTTTCTCCATTTTTTAACTTAAAAATTTTTATTTAGGTATAATTAACATGTGCGTTTCAAGGTATGATGTAATGATTTGATATTTTTATATATGGTGAAATTATTACTACAAAAATCAAATATTTTTTTAAAAAGCTAACCTTTCCCCATCTCCTTCACTCAGCAAAAGATTTCTTCACATATAACTTTTAATATAATCGCAAGCCTCTTTTCCCTTTGATTATCATACATTCTGAATGAAGAGACTCTGAGTTAATGAGGTTTTGTTTCATGTAAGCCATCATAAGTAAAAGGAATTTTAATCGCATGGACTGAGTTACATAAATTTAACACTGTACTTAATCATGAAATTACATCATTTAAATATCACGCACATTAAAGACACTTTCTTGGCGTAGAACTTCATGAGGCCTAATTGATCACTCCAAATATGACTGACAATATTTAAGAGGAATAAAAGAACAGCCGTTTCCCAATAATTGTTGGAAACCCTTCCATATATGAGGATATTGTCCCACAGAATATGAGTTACTATATTCCTGCAGAACATTGTAGGTAAATCATTTTGTGTGTTAGTCTAGTAAGTCTTCCAGTTTGGTATAAATATAAAGAGAACTGAATAAAATGATAATTATACAATTAAAAGTGGATAGAACAAGCCCACTTCATAAAATCAAATATTATCCCAGAGGTCAGCCATACAGCACAGTCCATGGGATAAAAATGTTTAACACGAACACACAAATATTTTGTCATCCCAAAACTTGAGCTAATAAGCTTTCATAGTACGGTTAGACCATATAATTACCATTTGTGTATGAAAAGAAAAGTTATTATGCACTGACTATGCATTTAAAATATTTTGATCATTGTCTTCCAATTTCTACCAATTCTAGCAGTAAACCAAAGTTCTCTGAGGGTTTCTTTTTGGCAACCATGTATCAGAAACAGCTGTTCTTTCATAACTAAAGAACAATAAGCTTGGTGTTGCAAATTCTCTCTTCTATTCCAAATACAAGAGGAATAGTAAAAGAAGACCTGGTTTATGCTCCCATGTTCATTACAAGACAGGTTTGTTCACTATAGAACTTAGACACTAAACCAAAGTACCATGTAGAACTGAAGGGTGTTTTGTGTCTTAGAATATATAAATATACAATATCTGAAACTAGAATAAATTCAGAGGTATTATGAACTCCATAAAAATTGAAATCATTTCGGTCTTATAGCTGGTAGGCACTCAGCAAACTATTTGTGGAAGAATGTGTGTGGATTTTTGGTACCAAGTTTTTGGAATGTTCACTGAGAAGAGATATGGTAGGGGGATTTATAAAACTCTAGTCCTATATTAAGAATTAAATTAGTTTGATAAGTTAGTTAAACAGTGACTTCTTTTCCTATTTTCCAACAATTTACTTTTCCAGAATTAACTTTTTAAATTTTTAAGTGTTTGTATTATTTATATTATGTCACTGTTTTCGTTGTCCAAATTTTGAGAGAGGGAGAAGGAAGGAAGTAGGAAGAAGGAAGAGAGAAGGAAGAGAATCCACAGCAAATAGGGAGATTGCTGGCACTTTGGAGAAGATAATTAACAGGGAAAAAAGTTCCAGTGAATGGGAAAATGCGAACTGAATTAAATTTATTGAGTGCTAATAATTTTTATAATAATACCAGTTACCAATTATTAAATGTTGGCCATATGCCAGCTACAGTATTAAGAATTTTCTCTGGCTTTGGTCAACTAATCCTAATAAAAACACTATGAAGTGATAGTATGTTTATATGTATTTTACAAATAAGAAAAAATTGATGCTTCAGTATAGCAACTAACTTGCTCAAGGCCATAGAGCTAATAAATGGCAGAACTGGGAATTGAGCCAAGATTGATTTGGCTTCAAAGTATATCTTGTAACCACTAGGATATACTGCATTGGGCCAAGTCCTTTGCATGCAGCATCTCATTGACTTATTGCAGCACTTGGAACATATACTATGAAGCTCTTTATTTTGTTATTAGATAAAAAATATTGAAGTTCAGAGAGGTTCATGAGCTTATGTAAGTTGAACCAGCAGAGCAAGGGTTTGAACAAATGTCACTCTGTACCAGGAATACATTTGTTTGGAGGAGGAAGTAAATTGATAAGAAGGTGTCAGACTTGCATTTACAGAAAACAAAGGGAAGAAAAACTGAAGGCATCACTGCTTGCCTTATTGAAAATTCCAAGAAGATTCTTAGTGGGGGTGATGACTCTGAAAGAACTGAGTCTTGAAAGTGAGTCAGGTTTGGCTCTTTTTGTCTTGCCTGCCTGATACGATATTCTTTACTTCATTTGATTGGTTTCGATCACCCTTTCCTGTGACTTGTTTTGGATCCAGAATCGCTTTTATCTGAGTAAGAAGAAGAAAATAGAAGCCAGAAAACTGATTAGAAAAGAAATGAAAGCAATTCTGTGAGTGCCTCTTGGTCATGAATCCAGGCCTCCCAAGATGTATGAGATACAGGACGAAGCCCACCTCTCACCTGGAGGGTTGCAATATCCTCCCAGGTAGAATCAAGTCATCTCTGATGTACTCCCTTTAATCTGTCCTCCACTTTGCAGCCAGAGAGGTCTTTTCAAAATGCAAGATTCATCCTGCCAGCTCATCCTCTGGAAACCTTTCCGTGGCTTCCCACTGCTCTAAAATGAAGACAAAGCAAGACTCCTGTCTACCTCTCTAGCTTGCTCTGACGGCATGCTGTCCCACACATTTTCTCAGCTACAACTTCACTGTCCTTTTTCTTTTCCTTCCCCCCCCCCGTGTGTGTGTGTGTGTGTGTGTGTGTGTGTGTGTGTGTGTGTCTGGTACTTGTCATGACCTTTATTTGGGCTCTTTCCTCTTAGTGGAATGCTATGCCATCACCTAGTTTTGTGGCTTATTATTTCCACTTCGCCCTTCTGACTTAGCATTGTTTCCCCAAGAATCCTTCTCTGATCTCCTTGATTAGCATAAATATCCTCCTGAGAACAACAGTACTTCCCCTTTGGAGCAATTGTTGTAGTGGAATTTTTCTTGATTGATGTTTATCTCTCCTTCTAGACAGACTGTGGGCTCCTGCAAGGCAGCATGCTCCTGTGAGTTGACTCGCTATTATATCCTAGCCCTAGCATCCTGCCACACACATAACAGCTGCTGTAATGTGGTAGCCGATCTCCAAGGTCGACTCACAAAGAACTCTGTCTCCTGGATTCATGCCCTTGACGAGTGCCCTCCTGTGTTGAATCTCAGCTGACCCTGGGATTCACTTTCACAATAGAACGTCTAAGAAATGATGTTGTACCAGTGCCCTAACTAATCCTTAAGGTGGCTTAGTGGTTCTCGCCTTTGCGCTTTTGGGAACACACAGATGTCCTATGAGAAGTGCAGAAACCCTTCTAGAGCAACTCTGTGAAGAACCTGTGCCCCATGTGGAGAGAAGATGCCTTGAGACTACATGAGGAAGAGAGAGGCCAATTCTCCCAGTGTCCCAGTGAAGCCTCCAGTTGACTTTGGCTTTACCCATCATCTGATGACATCTGTATAAGAGGCTCCCAGTGAGACTAGAGAAAAAATTGCCCTCTGAGCCCAAGCAACCCACAGAACTGTGAGACACAATACCAAGATTATTTTTTTAAGCTGCTTAGCCTTGCTGTTACACACCAATAGATAACTAAAAAAGAGACACATACTAAAATGAACTGTAGAATTCGTAGATTAATCTGGTTTTCTCAGGATTGGATTCTTGTTACTCAAGATGTAGGAAAAAGTATCAGGGTCAGACCTATAACTATTTTCTTCCCTTTGGGGCCCTCCATGCTCCTTAACTGCAAAATTCTGTTTATGCGGTAGAAATGAAAACACACGTAATTTAAGTTAAACTTTGTCTCATTAGACTCTACATACTGAGTCTCTTCTATATGTAATACCACTTTTTACTGTGTTAATGCCAAAATTTCTGATGGCAGGTCCTCACTCCCCCTCAAAATACAGTCCCTCTATCCAGTATTTCTGGGAGTCTCCAGAAGGTTCAGGAAGTCCTCCGCTCTACTCTCCAATCATGCTTCTTTGCAGTACCTACCATGGACAAAGGGTGTCAGCCTTTCTGCTGGTGCTTCCCTTTCTGGTCTCTGGAGAGAATGCTGTTCCAGCTATGATTCCTTTTCCTGGTGGTTATGCAAAGCCAGTTATGCAAATCACACGAGACACCCAAACAAGCTTTGTGCTGCTTGCAGTCCTCACTGTGGGATTCATGATATGTTCTCTGCAGAAATTGGAAGTTGTGCCTCTCTCCATAGTACAAACTGAAGGCATAAAGCAGTCACTGGTTATAGTAATTTCAGTTCCTTGATTAGGATCCAGTCCCTTCCTACGAATGATCTTCTGCGGGTCATGATATGACTCTCTGAGCTCTTGTTTTCTCCTCTGACCATCCTTCCTTTTCCATAAAAAGTAACCCATGTTTGTAACTGAATAGTAACTGAATATTTTTATGGCTCACTTACTGACCAGAGTAATTAGGGTGCCTTATGCCACTTTTCATTTTGTACTGTTTCTGTCACTTTGAGCATAAAATGATATAATTCCTTTTAAAACTTAGTGAGCTTTCTGTGTATTTGATTATAATTCTTTTAGACAAAATACACTATACTTTGCTTCCCAGGTAAGGTTGCTATGGTTAAGATGCCCTTTATAAATTTTTAGAACTTTATTACTTAATAGATATTGCCTAAGAGCTCCACTATTATTATTATTTCTTATTTCTTAATACAGCATATTACCCTTCTGCCCTAGATTTCATCTTTGACCTAAAGCCATTTCTTACTTTGAGTATGTTTTCATAGGAAAACCTGGGGCTGGGAGGAGTTTTTTGTTGTTGTTATCCATGAAACTCATTTAGTTTCTTTTATTGTTAGGGAAATTTTTCCCAACAGCTAAGCGTTTCTTTCTTTAGTTCATCTGCTTCTCATCGTTTGAGGGCCATCCTGAGTTCAAATGTTATATTGCTGTCTCGATTTGTCCATCTCTCTAGAATCTCCAAAATACCCCTATGAAAATGTCCTTCTCAAAGTCCCACAGTGCTTTTCCCCTATTAAGTCAGGAACCTGGAGGGGTGGCCAAGTCACCAGATTCCAGGCTCTCCATTGTCTCTGTGTAGTCTCAGCTGGGAGGTCTCTAATCACACATGAAAAGTCTAAGTAAAGGTAGAGGGATTTTCTATCAAGAAGAAGGGACTCACATGGTTTCTTTTGTTTTGTTTTGTTTTTACTCCATTTAGCTGTGGATAAGACACTTAGCCTCCCTGAACCTCACTTTATGCATCTCTGGAATCATGTAGTCAATGTACAGGATTTTTGTTGGATTTGCTTTGATGTGATATGCAAATTTCCTTTCACATAGTAAATGTTGGGTTAAATGGTCTTCATTATGGACATTTTATTTGTTGTGTGCATACATGTGTGTTTGCTTGGAAGTCAACTAGATCCATTTCAGTGGCATTGTTAACATGGATAAGTTATTTTACCCATCTCAACCTCATTATTTATCTCCAAAGCAAAATTTTTAGAAAAATTGAATCATACTGTACATGCATTGTTTAATCTTTTTATTTAATAATATTGCATGTACATTTTCTAATTTCCTGCAGAATTATTTTTAACGACTACATGGAACACCATAATTATTTAACCAGTCTCCTGTTGTTGGTTATTATATCATTTCTAATTTGTTGCTATCTTATAATTATGCTGGGATGAAGTACTTATACATTATTTCCTCGAGATATATTCTTAGAAAGGGAATTACTGGTTCAATGGATCTGCTTATTTTAAGACATGTTAACATATATTTCCAAGTTGCCTTCCAGAGAGACGACCAGTTTTACTCCTCCACAACACTGCATTTATCAAGGGTTTTTTTCTTCTTAAAAAGCTTTGTCAGTTTGAGAGGGCAAAGGCAGTATATCCTTATTTTAATTTAATAGCTACAATTTAAAAAACTCATGGTTATTACTTATGGTGATGTTTTTGTGCCTTAAGCCAACACTTGAACAATAATAATTACCTCGAACATACCCTTTGACAACACTTTCACATTTATTATTTCACATAATATCCCCAGCAGCCTTGGAAGATAAATAGTGGAACCAATAATCGTTAAAGTATGTCACAAAGCATAACAATTAGTTCTGCAAGTATTTGCATGCAAACCTCCTAGTTTCAAAATAGGGTAAATTGTTTCAGCAGACCCGCCATTCTCAGAGTTGATAAGAAAGAAGGAATTTGTTTCCCAGGATGAATCCTTTTTGGATAAGGTATTATTTGGAAAAGGTATTATTCCATGGCCTCGTGACTAGTTGACTCAACTGCTGACTAGGCAGTTTATTTCTTGTCAGGTTAAGGTTTTTTGAATAGGCTTCCATAATTCCAATTATATAGCATCACACAAGGCTATATTATAAATGCTGTGTTCTATTTAAATCTAGGCATTGTTTTTGCCAAGCCTTCTGTCTACCTCTGTTTCTTTGTGTTTTATATAACTTTTATTATAATAGTAACACTTGCAAAAAGTAATTAACTTACAGGAATGCACAAAATAAAAATAAATCATTCTACCTCCTTTTGCCCTAACTCTGTCTCCTGAGTAAGCCACCGTTAGCAATATGATGTTAATTCTTTGGTATTTTTGAACCATATTTTTTTACACAATTGGGCCTACCCTCTACTATATTCTGTTACATGATTTTCTTATTTGTACAATATTCCATGTTGCTTTAGAATATTCCACTGGAGGGCTCCAAGGATACAAATCTGATCCATTATTGATGAACATTAATGTTTTTCCCAGTATAGTTATGGCCAACATTAAGTATCTTTATACACAAATATATTTCTAGATTGAATTTCTAAAAATGGATCATTAAACAGTCGAAACTGCAAAAACTGAGCCAAAGGTGATTTACATTTACAATTTTGATAGGCCTTACCATGCTGCTTTTCAAAATTTTCCAACATATCCATCAACAGCATATTACAGTGTCTATCCCCATACTCTCACCAACACTGAATATATTCATTAGTTTTATTTTTTCTCATCTCAATGGTGAAAAAAAAATCTCACTGTTTTAATTTGTTTTTAATTAACAGGAGGTTGATCCTCTTTTTATGTATTTAGACTCATGTGGATTTTATTTCTAGAAAACTTCCTTTTGATAACCCAGTGCCTGGATTTCTATTCAGTTTTTAGGCTTTTCTTCCTGATTTGTAAGTTTTCTTTGTATATCTAAAATAGCGACTTTGTCTGATCATGTGTTATGCATGTCTCCCAGTTATTATTGTCTTTATTTCTTTTCTATTTATATGAATTTTACTATTGAGAAATTTTAGTATTTTTATGTAGACTTGCTTGTCATATTTTTCTTAAATGCTTTTTTTGGTTTTTCTGTCACACCTATGAAGGCAACCCTATTTTTAGGGATTTTTATATTTTTAACACTCTTTTTTTAAAGATTCATGTGCTAGTCCAGTAATTTAGCTTATTTTCATCTTTCAGTGTTAAGTCTTGATTCAATTAGAATTTATTGTCAAGTAAAACACTCAGGATATATCCATCCCCTATGTTTTACGTTGCTTCCTCAAACTAAAAGATAGTTTTTCTAGCATTATTCAGTAAATAATCCTTGTTTTGAAATTACATCTTTATAATATAAATTTAAATTAATTTAAAAGTGTCTTGGCCTTTTTAAATGTTCATTTATCAGTTAGTTTTTTCCTATGCCAGAGATTTTTTAACTCTTATAATATTCTGAGATACTTTATATCTGATGGAACTAATTTTATCCAATTTTTTTATATTATTCTTTCACATAAATTTGAGAATTAATTTTTTCAAGTAAGGGGAAAAATGGCTATTTATGAAGATTTTCACAATTAAGCCTTTGGACAGTCGGGGAAGAGAGCAAGTACTATTTCCTTTGGCCGTGTTCCCATTGACTGTTGAAACAGAGAAATAGTTTAGATTTTTGGAACTTGTTTTATCGAATTGTTTACAGTTTTATTCATTAGGAGCTATTTCACACATCAGAGGGAATTTCCATGTAATGAAATAGCCTAATTCAGTTTACTGAAACTGTATGAAGGGAATTTAAAAAAAATCTTTTTTCATTCAGTAGTTTAAGATTTTTGCTCAGATGAAAAGCTACACAGCTGCTTATGGTCTGCTGGCTCTTGAATTCTCAAAGAAACTGAAAAGGCAAAGGAAAAAACTCACACAGAGGATTTGGGAAGTCAAAGCATGTAATGCCTTTCACTTCATCTCATCATTATGAGTTGAATTAACTTGAATTAACTGAATTAACTGGTACTATTAAGCCTAGTTTTAAAAAGAAACAAAATTAGAACCACTAAATGCAAGGGGCACCTGGGTGGCTCAGTTGGCTAAGTGTGTGCCTTCAGCTCAGGTCATGATTCCAGGGTCCTGGGATCCCTGCTCAATGGCGAGTCTGCTTCCCCCTCTCCCTCTGCCCCTCTCCCACCCCTCATGAGTTGTCTCTCTCATGCTCTCTCTCTAAAATAAATAAAATCTTAAAAAAAAAGAACCACTAAATGCAAGTGGCTACCTTTCCAAACATAGAATATTTTTAACTCACAACTAATTTACGTTCTGAAAGTTCAGTCTAAATGTGTGGTTTGAACCTTGAACGTATCTTCACTATATAACAGTATGTTGAAAACAAAGTTTCCAGAAAATCTCTCAGATAGAATATATTATGCAAAATTCCCAAACCAAGTTTCCATGTGAAGATCATCATAGGAAATTGGGGGGGGGGCATTTGAGGCCTATTGAGAGTCTTCTAACTAGAGAAATTATATGTGAAGAAGAGGGGCGTTGGAAAATGAGACTTCTTTGAGGAGAGCTATTTGTTGTAGGGCTTTGATTTTCACTTTGTTTTTGAGATGAGAATAAGCGTTGCTCTTTCCCACTGTAAACCTAGTAAAGAGGGTTTAAGAGGATCTCCCACAAGGTACTGAAATGGGCTTCCTGCACTTGAGGGCGAATGCCTGACTTACACCTGAGGAAGCAAAGGCCACCTTTGGGGTAGAGTTTGACCACCTACCCAGGAAATCTGGATGGCAAAGAAAGGTCATATATTGGGAAGTGGGGCCAAGAGAATGTCCCTCATTGAGTTAAGCGATCATTCCCAGGGTTTTAGGCACATGTTTGTAAAGGGCCACAACCCAAGAGGTTGTCGTAGACCTTGTCCAGTAGGCCTGTGTGAATCCTAAGACTTGAACCAAAGGAGGCTGGAGGTCTATTGCTATAGGGCAAAGAACAGAGGAAAGAAACACAAGGTAGCTGAATTGAGTTGCATCTAATCAGGCTAAGACAACTACAAGAGGTAGAGGGTCAGCAGTTAAACCCAACAAGCCAATGGAAACCTCTGCATCAGAGATAACATTAACCAGCTCGATGAGGGTCTCCAACTTTAGCCATCTACCTCCCAAAAGAACCATGAGCACCAGCTGAATGAGAACTGCCCCATCTCCTTACTAGTTTTCCTTCCCTCTGTCTGATCCTCACGGTACCCAGATTTGACTTGTACCCATTAAATCAGCAGTTAGAAAGTGGAAGGAGAGGTAAGACTACACAGGAGAAAAAAGTATGCTTTCCTCCCCCCACCGCAGGACTCGAGCCCAAAGTTGGCCCAGACTGTGGAAGGAAAAAACAACATTTTATGCTAACTTGAATGTGAAGTTCTGATTAATATTTCAGGCTGAAAATGCTAACACTGGTACTTAAAGTGATCCTAGGACTGCTATTACATAAGAGGGAGCCAGAAAAAGTCATGGACCTTGTCATGCTTTTATCCAGGGAAAGGGGATATTTATGTCCTGTAAATAAAACATGAAATGACAGCAGGAAATGTTTTCATATCAGTACATTTTAGTCAGTTCGACAAACAAGTAGCAAATAAAAGAATATGGAATTATAATTTATATTAATTCTAGCCCCAAACAGTATTTTAACCCATAACGTAGATGAAGTATCCTGGAGTGCTGGCAAAATACCTTCCTTTTCCAGGCCCATTTCTGCCTAATTTCAAATTTCAACTCTTGAGCCTTCCCTCCACTCAACGAAGAATCTCATAGATTCAGTCATTAGATTGAGGTATGAGGCCTGTCTTCTTGCTTTCTGACCACTTGGAAAACAGACGCTTGGTGTGTCCTACTCAGCTGAGCCTGTGTGCATGGGAACTCAGGAGAGATGATTAGGAGCCTCTCCTCATTAATCCTCTTCTCCTTAATGCATCAACCTTACCCTCCACTGTAAATGCCTCAGTGACTCTCTCAAAAGGGTTTATATACAGAATATTCGTAGTTCTTCAAACTCACAAAGGTTATATTCTCTCATGTAGCCCTTCTCCCATCCATTCATTCATTTATCCATTTATTAATTATTCACTTAATATTATAGGGTATTTTACAACATGCTGGATCGTAAAAGTTAAAACAAGCAGGAAGAGAAGCGATGGCAAGTGCTAACTGGAAGGTTTTGAGTCTTGGACCTGTGACCAAAAATAATGGATAAGTGTTTGTCACCCGTCTTCATCATTGAGGTGGACAGGTTGATGAGAAAGATTAATGTGACAGTTTCTCTGGAGAGGGTTCCTGGAGGGCTGTGCATGTCTCTCTTTCTCCACAAGAGGCCAGGGTTTACTGACAGACAGTCTCTGAAAAGTGAGTGGAGAGGTGGTGAGCTAGAGAACGTACCGAACCACAGAATGCTGCAAAACATTTCCACTGCAATGACTGAATATGTGTGTTCCCCAAAAGTCACGTGTTGAAATTCTAACCCTCACTGCCTATTAGGAGGTGGAACTTTCAGGAGATAATTAGATCAGGAAGGTGGAACCCTCACGCACGGGACCAGCGCCCTTCTAAAAGGGACCTTCGGAGGGCGCTCTCACTCTCTCTGCTGCTTGAGGGCCAGAGAGAAGGGGGCTTTTGTACCAACCAGGCAGCAGACCCTCACCAGACACTGCATCTACCGTGGCCTTGATCTCAGACTTCCTAGCCTCCAGAACTGTGACAAGTAAATATCTGTTGTTTAAAATTCCAAGGTACTTTGTTACGGCAGCCTAAACTGACTAAGACATTCACACATTGCAAAGAGCCCACAAAGTTTCTCATGAAAGAAGCAGCCAGCATATGGGCATCTACTTTTTTGAGGCCATTCAACCTAGATTACAACAGCCCCCATGCATCAAGGTCGTTTTAACTGCTTTTCCTCCAATTCTTACTCCTTGCGAAGACCCACACTGGAGTGAATAGAATTAGATATGAGAAGGTATGGCAAAATAGTGGTTTGGGAAAAGAGTGCACACAGAACACGCTTACTTATCCCCTTCAATCTTTGAGGTCTAGGTCTTGTCAAGGATTGTGACAGGAAGCCGAGAAGCTTGAAAAATGAATAAAAGATGGAAGTTTTGGTATTAGATGATATCAGGCTCTTTAATACATGAGCATGGGAAATTTAATAAACTCTCAGGATTTAACAGTAACCAGTTCAGAGTGTTTAGTAAATTGGGTGTATATACTATTTTTAAGGAATTCAATATATATAAGGATAGAGGGTGTATATAAGTCATTAAAATGCTATTCATTTATCCAACCAATATGTGTCGACCATGTACTATATGTTAGGCATTTTTCCAGGTACTTGGAATACAGCCATGAACCCTGTGTTAGATGTTTTAATATAGGTTTAAAAAAAGGTGCTTGGAAATTGAAGAACCAGTTAGTTCTATCCTGGAGTTTGTGGGAAGGCTCCACTGAGGTGATGTTTTTATGTGTCTTGACAGAAGTAGAAGTTCGCCAAGGTTCTACCAGGCATCAGGACCATGTGCAGAGGGAGAAAGTGGAAAGGTCGAAGCAGCAATGAAGGCAGGCACTAGGAGTGCATGTGGTGTCTTGGGGGAAGCAGAGGTATTGAGTGGAATGGAACTAAGTTTACATCTAGGTGATATCTTAGTCGTTGAGTAACAGCTGACAATTGTATTAGCCGGTTTGTGCTACATTTTCGCACCTCTTAAGTTGTTCTCAAGTTCTAGAGAACATGAACAAAACATACCTCACCTGGTGTTAGGCTCATGCCTCTTCATCCCTCAGGTCACCTCTGTGACCCCCTGATGTGCCTGAAACTATCAAGACTGAAGTTGGTATCCTTCTCTCTCTTCCTTCATAGTTCATTTGCTGAAACCACAAAGAATGCTTCCAGTGACAGTTTTCTCTCTTAGAACATCTTCATTTCCAGGAAAGTCAGATTTTTTTTTTTCTAAGTGGGAATTGTTTCCCTACATTTCAGATGAAGGAGAGGAGAGCCCCCTAACCAAGAAAAGAAGTAAATCAAGTCATGACTGAAGAGGAAAAGATGTCATAAACCATTCGTATACTATTAGCCACAAAGTAGAACCACACGTGTACAGAGATCCATGCACACATGTAAATAATCATACATGTTATTTATTGAACAATGGACAATACCTATCACACTCCAGACTGTATATCCCAGATACATTATCTTATTGAATCCTTCAAACAATCTTATGAAGTTGTCATTGTGACCCACACATATTAAGTTGTGGATCAGAGAAATGACCCACAAGTCACGTACCTAATAAATCACACACCAGTGGTCTCCGACTCCCGAACCCACAGCCTTACCCACTATGGAACACTGCTCTTTTATTTGAATTATTCTTTATTACAGGCATTTCCACCCAATTCCCAGAAGCTTATATTAATCTATGGGAAGCTGGGTGTGCCTCCCCCCATGGAACAACCAACGTCCCCTTCTCTCTGATTTCCAACCGTCATCCCTGACCTGGACCTCACTATGCTGCTTCATGGTTTTCTAGTGGAGTTGGGTTATTTCCTCATCTAGTACATTTCCAAAAGTTTCAGAGACTGCCTGTTATTAATCTTAGGTCCTGTCCCCTCGGCGTATCCACTTATTTTATCTTCCATGTGTTTCCTTGGCTGTAATTCAAATAGGTCCTTTGCTGTCCTTGCCACATGCTTGATTATATCTAAATCATTATCTCCATTACCATCATTATATTGGGTAGAAATTGAGAACATCTTTTATGGTTCTTTTGTTGATGTCAATGATGTAGAATCATGTGAAAATTAATCACTTAAAGGGCAAATTTATAGTTTATTTCCTACTCATAGAAGGAATTATGGACTGTGGGGGACTTATTCTTTGCAGTGGCCAATTACATGACCATTTTAATCAGAAGCCCCACTCCCAAAATCAGCTGTACAGTGTGCTGGTTCCCTCCAGTCAAATGACACTTGCAGAACAGGATGCTTTAAAATGCAGATGCATTTTTTGACTCTGTCAGTTTGTTTTCCTGGTGACCATATGGAGGTTGTATAAATTCAGTCTAGGGATTTGACAGGTTATTTCTTTGGACAGCAGAGCCAGGACACGCTGTTCACCTAAGTACTGTCAGTTTAGGCATCAAATGTGCACTGTCTCTGCCAAGGCTGACATCTCATTCTTCCCTCCTCTTTCAAGAAGGGAAACTCCCTGGCCAAACCTACCCAAAATAGTTCCTCCAATTGTACCTGATACTTGTTAACTCCTTTGAGGCAGGTGACACTTTCTAAATCCTTACACACACCAGTTCCTCCTATCACCAAATTAATGAGGTAGAATTAAAAGTCTATTGACCACATGGGCAGAGAGGAAGGAAGAACTACAATTTTTTTATCATCTCAAATTTTGACAGTTGTTTGAACACACTCAATAAGGTGATTGGTCTTATCCACAATCATTGAGTTTTAAAGACTATTTTTCTAATAAATAATACTTTTCCCAGTAGATATGTTCCAAAGTTGCCTTGTACACATGAATTTCATATGGGTAGCATCATATTATGAACATTGCTGAGCAATTTAACTATATCAAGATATTATCATTATTGTTTTTAACATCATCATCATTTCTGTAACACCTGTTTCTTGGTAAGCATTTCACATTTATTCTGACTCAATTCCTACCACAATATTACTAAGTAGTAATTACCCCCATTTTCCTTATGAGAAAATCGAGGGGCAAATATATTAAATTTATCTTCCAGGCCATATACCTAAGAAGTAATAGGATTTTTATCAAAGTTGCTAATGCCAGGGACTAAATACTTTCCTTCCCATCATAATGATACCCAATATTGAAATGGAAAAAAAAGATGAAATCATTTGTAAAATGAATAACCCTTATATAATGAAAAATATTACTAAAAATGCAAGTAACATGCTCTTCTTTTTAACTTTTTTTATTTTTTGTAGCATTCATGGGCTGTTGAAGGCGTATGGGAATAGGGTGGACAGAAAGAGGTTTTTGATTTGGATGCTACTTTGGGAAGCTATCCTGGAATTCATCTGGTCCAGTTCTCTTGCATCAGTTCCAAGTTTGTGGTTGAGAGAGGTTAACTCACTTGCCTAATTCCAGGTATTATTAAGAGGTAAACTCCAGGGCCAGACCCAAATATTTGGACTCATGGTACAAAGCAGAATAGCTGAAATGCCTTGATTTTGAACTCCCTACTGGTTTGGGCTTGATAACAGCTCAAATAATTTCACAAACTTTGTCTTGCTAAAAAAAAAAAGAAGGATTAATAATATAGATAAAGTTTATATTTTGTTTTGTCAGTTAATTTTAAATGAAATTTAGAGAAGTACTAAAAGGCTAATATACTTTTATTAGAGGTACATTTTCTTATGCCATAAAATGAAAAGCCAGAAGTGTCTACAAATGAAAATTTCACTTTCAGAGAGATTTTTAAAAGGATTATATTCAGTTTTCATTAAGACTTGAAATCTTCACTCAACTGCTTAAAAAAAAGGATTGTCCTGTGGATTTATGTCAACAACGAATCCCTTATTCTTCATTTTTCAAAAACCCCAGAAAGACAAGAGGCCAAATACCAGTAGAAACTATTTGTGATTTCCGATGGTTTCTGGTTAGGTGACCTCAGGTGGCTAAGAGCACAGAACAAGTCTGGATGGAGTCCAGCTATGATGCAGGTGGGACTTGAGCTCAAGGTCCTTCATTCCACCTGGAGAATACAGCAGTAGATGACGAAGATGTAATGTCTTGTAACACAGAATAGGACCTTTGCTTCCACAAAATCAGTGGTGCCATTTCTGTTCCAGCTTCACCACTTTGAACTTCATTTTTTAAGTTTTATAGTTATCAAAGATTTCCCCTCACCTTCACCTTTGAAAGGTAAATATACCTTGAAGTCATATTAAAATATCAGTGACTATTATCTACTAAAATTTTAGTTGATACATTATTTCTCCTTAAGGAGGATAGTTCATTGGCTTTGGCAATTTAGAGCAACATTACTTAACCACAGTTCTCTTCCTCTCCATCCTCCCCCTCCATCACTTTCTTTTTTTTTTTTTTTAAGATTTTATTTATTTATTTGACACAGAGAGAGAGATTACAAGTCGGCAGAGAGGCAGGCAGAGAGACAGGGAGAGGAGGAAGCAGGCTCCCTGCTGAGCAGAGAGCCCGATGCGGGCCTCGATNTTTTTAAAGATTTTATTTATTTATTTGACACAGAGAGAGAGATTACAAGTAGGCAGAGAGGCAGGCAGAGAGACAGGGAGAGGAGGAAGCAGGCTCCCTGCTGAGCAGAGAGCCCGATGCGGGCCTCGATCCCAGGACGCTGAGATCATGACCTGAGCCGAAAGCAGAGGCTTTAACCCACTGAGCCACCCAGGCGCCCCCCCTCCATCACTTTCAAGTCAATGGTTCATGAGAAAGACCTGCACAGCAGATGGGTATGAAGGAAAGTGATGGTTTCTAGGAGCCGTGAAAGGACACCCAGATAAACAGCATTTCTTTAGCAGTATCGTCTCTAGCACAATAGCCATCAGTTTCCAGAGCATTTATATAAGTTATTTCGGAATTCATCAGAAGTCTGAGCTTTAGGAATCTTCTAGTGAATTCAAAATGGACAGAAGAGGAATACATGTGATCTTACCCTCAATCACAATTTCTCACCTTGAAGGACAGGGTGATTGGTTTAACATGGATCCAAGCTATTACACAACTAAACAGACTATCTCAGAGATTCTAGACATGCTTTCTTCTCCCGAGAAAAGATTTATTCTCTAGTCACTCACTCTCCCTGTCACTGATGAATGTTTCTCACATCCCTCAGGTGCAATTGGAGGCAGGAGAATGGTTGACAACCATAAAGTGAAATCCTGTTGCTTCATTCTGGTATATTTTCTCTCCTAGTCTTAAACAGAATGGTGAATTTGGGTATCTGGTGAGAACAAACAAGAACATGAAAGAGATTTGGCCACAGTCTATGTAAAGTGTTAAAAATGATATTATATCTCTTCATGCAATTAGTTACAGAAGTTTGTGATCAGATCAAAGAGAATTTATAGGAAGAGATTATATCCAGAGTCATAGAATTCCATGACCAAATCTGAAATCAATTGTATAAATCAAGGAAGTAAAAATGGAGTTGTATGTTCTTTCCTTCTTTTCCTTACCCCTTGATTATAGTAATTTAAATGTATTTATTGAGAACTTTAATACAAACGATGTACCAAGTTTTGTGTTTTCCAATGCACTACATTTGCCGTTACTGGAAATGAGACCCCATTCCAACACAGAACCTGAAAGATTATTTTACCCAGTTTATTAAATCACAGAACCTGAAAGATTATTTTACCCAGTTTATTAAATCAAGCGCTGCCTAGCAACAGTTGTAATGTGACAGGTAGAAGTTTCCTGACCAGATGTGGCCCTCTATGCTGTCATTGTTAATGATCTGTCAGGATTTTCATGATCCTCTCCTTCCTACTTATTCCATAAGCCATGAGCATTCTCTTAGAGAAAGCATTTAACATGTAGTATCTTAACTCAGGGCAATTTCTTTCAACGCTCCATGGTTTTACCATATTTGATTCACTGAATTGTATATGTGTCATTCCTGAGACCCGGTTTTATTCTACTCAAAATGCATTTGTTTGGGTATGACATGTTTTACAATTATTGACCTTTATGGCATTTTTCAAAAATGTGGGGATTTAGGTAAGACAAGTGGTCATGGTGAAACAAACAAACTTGTATTACTGTTTTTTGTCTACCCATTTTGATATTTCTTGTTTCACACACACAAAAAGTACTATTTGGCTTTATAAATAGTATCCAAGCATATTTAACCTGAACTTTGATATCTCCAGTAAGCCTTGATTTGAAGTGCACATATTTATTTAAGTAATTTATAGAGTATGGTAAGCAGGAATTCCAGGGTTAGAAAAGCACTATTATCCATAATAATTGTCTAAGCCATTTATTATACTAATATTCACTTTTTCTTAGGCCTCGTGCTGAGCTTTTATTTATTCGTTTATTTGATTAGTTGTTTTATTTATTTTAGTTGATGATTCCAGAGATCCTAGGAGAGAGATACTGTCATTTTCTCTAATTTACAGATGAAAATTTTAAGTTTAACAAAGTTTAGAATAATATGGAAACAACAGAATTGGGATTCAAACACAGAGAATCTGATTGAAAATTCCTTGCACTTATTTACAGCATTAAACTACTTCATACAGTGGTTTGCTATCCAGCAGGATATCCAATCAAAAGATGTATACAGTGAGTACCTGCTCCACATGGCCGCACTACTTTAAATATAGAAGAAACAGTGCTTACTCTTCCAGATGAGCAGAGATCTCTATCTCATCTATTGTAAATTTATCATCTTCTTTACCAAAGCATATTATTTACCAACTGATTATACAAATGTGTATGGTACGTTGAATTGCTGCTTCTCTTGGCTCAATGTATGACCAAAGTCTCATTTAAGTCAGATGTAAAACAAGATCATAGGAAGCTATCTTTGCATAAATGAGATAGTTGATGCAAATCACCTAATGTAGTATCCAGCATAAAAATGTCAACAGACATTAATTCCTTTCCTTCTGACATCATCACTATTCTCTGTCTTGAATAACAAGTTTCTAGAAACAGTCACCAGGCATTTTCTAAAAAATGTGTTTCAAAAAAATTATTTGTTGTTTCTTAATTTTAAAAGCAATGCATGTACTTTGTGGAATATTTGGAAATTACAGGATGTATTATAAAGGACAAATAAAAATAACTTGAGTACTGTGAGAAAACAGATGGCACACTCAATCCAAATGATTTAGGCAATGTTTAAAGATATTAAGAAGTTTTCAGGAGACCCAATGTTGGGGAGCCCTTACCACCATTAGGCCTGTGAGGAAAAGTGGAGGGAATGGTTAGTGGAACAGAAGTTCTATGGAGTGGGTTGCTTCATAGAAGTCTCGGCCTTCATTAGATGAACACAGCCAAGCCACATGGCTTAACTCAGATAGAGGGAATCAATTCCCTGATGTCATCCTCCTACCACCTCTGAAAATCTTCCCAGGAACTTCCACTTGCTGAACCTGAAACAAAGCCAGAAAGCAAGGGAACCACGTTCAGGAAACTTCAAGGTCAGCCTCCCAGGATTTAGAGTAGGATGGAGAAGGGTGAAGAGTAGATTTAGGGAAACTAGAAGTGAGTCAGCTCCTGGAATAATTTGGTGTTTCTAACTGGTAGCACTACATTCTGTTTAAGTACCTTAATAACTTTAGTTGGTATTGTTGAGGATTAGGCCCAGAATTTATTTATGCTATCACCATGTCACACATCATAAAGCATTTCCATAATTCAGTACTTGTGGAAGATAGTTCTTTTTGACCTTTATCCATTTAGTCTGAAAAGCTCTCAACCATCTTCATGAGCAAATCCCCAATTGCTTCAATTATATCAGTTGTACTTTTGTATTCCTTTTCCTATTTTATTAGACTTTTATGTTCTAATGACTAATACATGTGTGAATCTTGTATTAATTGAGGTTTTTTTGTTATAAATATCAGAAATTGAATCCAAATGAGTTTAAACAAAAGATTTTATTAGTATGCACATCTTTAAATTATACAAGGTAGAATTAGGAATAGGATGTAGCTGAATTTAGAGGCTTGACACTAATATCATAATTCCACTTTCTTTTAGGTGTGGTTTTTAAGCATAGATACAGCTATCTAATCCTCTCTCTCTTATCTATTTATCCATTCTTCTTATCTTTGTATCTATATTTGCAACTGCATATATTTCTATATATGTGATATCTGTGTCTATAACTGTACCTGTATTTTTATAGATACCATAAAACATCTACCCCATTTTCCTCGGTATTGGCTTTATTCTCAAGCAAGCTTTCTTCACATACAAAAGTTGCAAAAGTGGCCATTGACAGTTATAGGTGACAAACTAAAATCTCAGCCACTCAACAAAAGAGAAACCTTCCAGTTTTTCTAGCAAAAGCCTCTATGATGATTCTTATAGCCTGCCTTGGGCCATTTCACTATCACTGAATAAATCACTACAGACAGAGAGAGGTAATACTTTTTACAGGTGAGGCATAGGTCAACACTGTTGAAGTTTTGCTTTTGTATATCCATCTGGATATTTCATGGCATTTTTTGTGAGGTACATTGCTAAAAACCAGGTTTAAGTGACACGACTCCACTGCCTATAGAAGCTCTGGGAAGAGAGATAGTATCAATCTGGGAAGAAATAGATAACTCATTTGAAACCAACCTGACCAATATCCTAGGTGAAGAGGAAAGAGATAAGAATCATTTACTAAAAGACAGACAATAACCTGTATGGTAGCTTAATTACTAGGAAATATTTAATAAGATATCATAGAAAATTCAAAACATATAAGCAAATCATCTTTGAAATAAAACTTTCTCCAAAACTTCTTAAAAATAAGAGGGAAAGTAAATAAAGTACATTAAGTATGGTGGCTGAAAGCAAAATGATCTTTCATAGCCATAATTTGTATATCTATAAAATCTACTTTAAATGAATCTTAACCATTAACCAATCATGAAAGTAATAAAAGGTCCGAGAAATATGACTCAAATAATATTAAAGCTCTGACAAAGTAGTAGAGCAATGAATGTGTAAATGAAAATACAATTCAATCCAACAAATCTTTCAAACCAACAAAATAAACCACAGCCTTGCTTGTTTTGTAAATGCTTTCAATTATGTGTGGAATACATTGCTTCCTAAACTCTTAAATTTTGTATCTGAATTCCCGTGTGCCATAGAAGGTCTCTAGGGGCGCCTGGGTGGCTCAATGGGTTAAGCCTCTGCCTTCGGCTCAGGTCATGATCTCAGGGTCCTGGGATTGAGCCCCACATCGGGCTCCCTGCTTAGCAGGGAGCCTGGTTCCTCCTCTTCTCTGCCCGCCTCTCTGCCTACTTGTGATCTCTCTCTCTCTCTCTCTGTGTCAAATAAATTTTAAAAATCTTAAAAAAACAAAAAGAAGGTCTCTAGAAAAACTAATTGCATATGCAAGACACCATAGTCCCTAACTTTAATGAGTTATGTCAATCCAAAGTATAAATCTGTCTGCTTTGGGGAGCACTGAACCAAGACCTCTGAATTATTAAAACTTGGGGCATAATGTGACATTTTAGGCAGAATTCTAAGACAGCCCCCAAGATTCCTGCCTCCTCATGTACTCTCCCTTATATATCCTTCCTTTTCAGCATGGGTAGGACTGGATATGATGGGATATCTTGTGTGTGACAGAAAACATGACATGACAAAGTGAGGGGATTTCTCAGATGTCATTAAGGCCCCTAATCAGTTGTTTCTGAGTTATTCAAAGAAAGCATATGCCAGCCAGACCTAACTTACTGAGGTGAAGTACTCTCAAAGATGGTCTAGAGGGAAGAGACGAGAAGCAGCTGCAGATGGGCTCTTGTTAACGTCGAATTGGCAACCGGTCATATTGTGAGGAGGGCTATATGGCAGGAATCACAGGCAGACGCTAGGAGCTAAGGGTCTCACTCCTACAACCACAAGAAATGAACTGTGTCAACAAATAAACAGTGAGTTCAAAAGAGGACCTTGAACCTCAAATGAGACAGGAGGCCTAGCCAACACCTTGACTGCAGCCTTCTTAGACCCCGAGCAAAGGACTGAGGTAAGACGTGCCCTGATTCTCCACCTGTGGAAACTGAGATACTCCACGTGTGTTATTCTAAGCTGCTAACGTTGTAGTAATTTGCTCCATAGCAACAGAAAACTCATAAACATGGCTTATCCACATTTGAAAATAGAAAGTTACTTACCATTTCCATATGTAATTTCTCCTATTCTGAAATTGTCTGTGTTAAGCAGTGCAGTCACTTAGGAGCTGTCTGTACATCAAAAAGAAAAATCCTCTTCATGAGCTCTTTCCTACAAAATAAAAATTCTCCTTCTAACTCTGTTTTGCAATTTCTTTTTTTTAAAAGATTTTATTTATTTATTTGACACACAGAGAGAGAAATCTCAAGTAGGCAGAGAGGCAGGCAGAGACAGAGGAGGAAGCAGGCTCTGTGCTGAGCAGAAAGCCCGATGTGGGGCTCAATCCCAGGATCCTGAGATCATGACCTGAGCCGAAGGCAGAGGCTTTAACCCACTGAGCCACCCAGGCGCCCCCGTTTTGCGTTTCTTAAGCCAGATTTTTTTATAATCCTGAAAGTCAGTGCATTAAAAATTATGTTTCCAGATTAAAGCATATTCCTGGATTAGGAACTCAGGAACTTTGAAATGTTAGGAACTTTGAAATGAAGACATGGAGGCTGGTCAGGAGTTCCATCCTTGGTATTAGACCCTTTGGTATCTTCACCAGTGGAAAAGGAGAAGCATTTTCTCTAAGTGGTATAGCCAGGAGCTATAGTGCAATTCACTCCTCAGCCTCAAGGCTGAACAGGGGGGTGAGAACATAAGGAAACTTAGGAAATAAAGGACTTTGGATTTTCTTTCCTTTGAAATGCTCTTCCATTAACAATATTGCTAGCTAAGTAATTATGGATGATGATTTTTAAAAGGAGATATGAGCAACATACATGCATCCACGACAAGGTCAAGTTATAGGTTATCCAAGAGACATCCAGAATTTCATTAGAAAAGCCCAGCTTGACACTGTGTCATGTCCACTGTCCACTAATGTAAGGTGATGTCTTTGGGTGCAGGAGTGGTGAAAAGGCAGATGAGTGCTTTATCTAATAATAACTCAAAGATCGATGTGAGCTTGGCCAAGTACTGCTGAAAGGCAGAAGAGAGAAGAACCCACAACTTTGTGAGTAAGCTCCAGCTTCTGGGACTGAACATTTGATATGGAAACTAATACATTTTTTGTTTATATATTTTATTAATGTATTTATGTACATGTGTACATACATGTGTATACATAAATGTATATATTTATGCATTTATTTATTCAACATATTTATCGAACACTTACTATATATCAGCCACTGTTTGAAACAAAAATGGCATAATGATGAAAGGAACTCCTTTTCCTTTAAGCAATTCAAAAGGTAGAGTGGGTATTTACAACAATATATTTCTATTACACTATGAGCTTGAAGGCCTATATTTCTTCTTTTTTTGCTTTTCTTTTTTTTTGGGGGGGGGAGTACATATGGCTCCTTAATAGAGGTCCAAACACACAGTGACTGCTTAATAAATGGGTATTAAATGCATACCACTCACTACTTAGAGAAGAAACCATAAAATCTAAGTGATATTATCCTACTTCCCTGCCTTAACACATGTCTTCAAACATAAACAGTAAATGGAAGCTGACATGAGAGCCTCGTAGCTGGAGGTAAAAAAGAACATGATAGAAAAAGCTCATGTTTCTGAAGGATAAAGTGGAGTTCCATTTATCCCAAGTTCTCAATTGCTTCTGAGAGTAGCAGTGGTGGCTTCAATCATTGTTTAACAAACATTTCTGGGTACATAATAAGTCCCAGTTACTATACTAGGAACTACAGACGCTGGAATAAATTTAACTTCCTGCCCTCAAGGATAAACTCATAAGTAAACAATAACGACTCAACATAAACACTAATACAATGTATTTTGCAGGGGTATGTGAGATTATATAAGAGGCCCACCCAACCAAAGGAGTTGTTGAGTATGTGTGTGGGCAGACACAGAGGATAGAGGAGGGGTCACCTAAGGATTCCCCAAAGTGGTAATATCTAAGTTGGGTTTTGAAAAATAATTAGGAATTCGTGTAAGGAGAAGAGGGAAGGGCATTCTAAGCAGAGGGTGCCTTGTAAAAACATGGGAGATTATGGAAGCAGTGAAGGGAATGAACTTTAAAAGAAGCAAAACTCAAGGCAGGAAGGTCCATGAGAAGTCTTTAAATGATAATGGAAAATTATAAGGGGCTGAGACAAAGTAATACAATAGGAGGGATCAAAGGATGAATTTGACAGAAATTAAGGGAAAAAATAGATAGGACCTGGTAACTGTAAATGTGGTATATAAACCCAACAGAGAAAAAAGGGAACATTTCCAGGTGGCGTTCCCAGTTACATGATGAGTAAATGGCAGAGCTATGAATCTAACCCAGGTCTATCTGAGCCCCAAACTTTTGATCCCGTCTTCTATCCCTTTTTCTTTTCTTTTAATAATAAAGGAGAATCCTTTCCAAGCCATAAGAACGTTAAAAATTATATCACACTCCATCATACTCTTTCAAAAAATAAAAAATATAAATGGTGGAGAATCCTTCACAATACCACTGGCCAGCCATTAGACCATTCAAACCAGAGAAAGCTGAAAATGGGATTCTGTTAGCCATGGAAAGGCAGGTGAGTCAAGGATGAGCACATGGATGGGTGAAAAGATGGAGGTGGATGGAAAGTTCCAATTAAAGATTCAAGACAGAGAAAGACAGGAAGCAGAAAGTCCAAAATGAATCCGAAGAACAGAAGCTGTAACCCAGAGGAATACATTTAGGATTCAGTCATTGAGAAATCCAAACAGGCAGACAACACTGGGGAGAGCCATCAGTAGAAAGAAAAGATTCCGTTACTGAAAGTCGGAAGAAGGCCAAGGGTAACAAGTTCAACTCTGAGAGAAATGAAATACTAGACAAGGTCCTAATCACTGTTGAACAAGAAAGAACCCATTCATGGAGAACTAGAATCCCATAGTCTAAAGAAAGCTGGTAGCAAGGTTGACTCACTGTTATTTTATAAATAAATTGCTGACAAAAGACTCTTGTATTTGCCCCCTGAGAACATGTGGTCTTATGACCTGAGTAAGGATCAAACACCCAGAGATTCAGTGCATTCTGCTGTACAAGTTACAGAGTTACAAGGATAAGATGCTAGGAAGGTCATTGCAGATATTTTCATGTTTTTTCTTTTCCCCTGTGATTTTAAATGACTCGAGTTAAGCCAGAAGCATTGGAATTACAACTGCCAAGTACTTACATACACGCAAATTCTGTTTGGCCTTTTCTAGGTAATATATTTTCTCACCTCTGGGATTTTCTTACAGCACCCTGGTAGTCCAATGCAGCTAAATTTCTGTGTAGCCTTTGAACTCTAAAAGGCTTCAGTTGAAGAGTCAATTTTACAGTTACTTGCAAAGTGACTATGGACAGCTTCTTAAAAATCTCAAATTCTATTTTACTCACCCATCCCGTGAGTGTTAATAATATACACACCTTACAATGTTGTAACTCTGAGATTGCATAATTTTTGGAATGTCTAGCAAAATGTAAAGCACTCACAAAAATGGCAAGTATCATATAAGCTGATAAGTAACTGAGTCATATTAAAATCTATAATTGTCCCATAAATCAAGAGAATTTTTTTTCTCAAGAAATTCTTGCATGTGGGGCTTAATACAAATTTAAAAATAAATTTAAAAACTATACATTTCAGTTTTATCAGCATAAAGTTGGTTATTTAGACATATTCTCATTTGAACTTTATTTTAATGAGTTGTATCATTAGTTTTTCTTTCCTAATCAAAATCCTTTTCTCTCATTTAAGCAGGTAGGTTTTATAATTTGTTTTACCACTTGACAGTTGTCTCAGAATTCCCTATGAGATAATAAATATGCATTTTGCTTGTACTTTGGAGCTCCTTTGCCCCCTAACTCTTCAGGTGTTAAACCCTAGCTCACCTAACTATTGAGGGTGCACCAAAGATCTCTTCATCTACTGGGAGACCCAACAATCAATGTTTAATAAGGTCTTCAGTCTGCTGAGATCTGATCATTTTGTAATGCCTAGTAAAATTTTGTGACTGAGAAGTGTGTCAGATAATAGGGCCAAATGGCAGTAGAAGTCTATTGTACATTTTATGTCAACTAGTTAGAAAAGTTACCTGGTAACTGGAAAGCACCACGTATCCTAGGGTAGATTCAACTGCAAAGTCAGTTCTTCGTCTTCAAAGATGATGAATCACAGTGGTTAAAAGCATCAACTACGGAGTCAGATAGCTCTGGTCCTGAGATGGGCTCTGCCACTACTATGACCGCTATGAGCTCATAAACTGTATGAACTCCTGTTTTCTAATCTTTTAATGGGAAACTAACAAATTGTCTACCTCATTGGGTTGTTCCGATTAGTCGAGAAACGCAAGCACCAGCACAAAAAAAGCTATCAGGAAAGGTTAGTTGGGGCTGTTGCTATTGTTGAATGCACCAGGAAACATAGAGCTCTTTAATTCTGCTTTAGAATTTCCCTTCAATTAGATCTCAATTTGGAAATATAACCAGATTGTAGAACACAATCCAGTTGGGATGCTATAAATGCAAAACAAATGCAAAGCATAAAACTGGCTAGTTGCTTTTTGTCTATGGAAATGTAGGTTGTATTAGTTTCTTATGGCTATTATAACAAATTACCACAAACTTCATGACATAAAACGAGAGAAAGTTGTTGTCTCACAGTTCTGGAGGCTAGCCAGAAGTCCATTATAAGTTTCACTGGGCTGAAAGTGAAGTGTTGGTCAGGCTGAGCTCTGTTGGAGCCTCAAGGGAGAGAATCGTTCCTTGCTTCCTCCACCTTCTGATAGCTGCCAGCATTCCTTGGCTTGTGGCCACATCCCTCCAGTCTCTGTGGTCACATTGCCTTCTCCTCTTCTCCAATCACTCTCCTTCCCCCTCTTATAAGAATGCATTGATTTCAGTTAAAGCCCACCTGGATAATTCAGGATAATCTCCCTATCTCAAAATCTCTAATCGTATGTTGGATCATTGAATTTAAATTTAAAAAATTAGAAGAAAGCACCAAGAAGGGAATGATTTAAAAACATAAGGTACGCCTATGAGATGTAATACTTCACAGTTCATAAACTGACTTACTTAAAAAACAGACAAAAATGCTTGTAATGTTAAGCTGATATGCAGTTCGGTAACTTCAGTGTAAAATGCAAATCATATATTATTCATAGCAAAGAGTGGAGAGGAATACCACAAATGATAGCCATGGTGCCCCCCAACCCCCCAAAAATCTCTAATCAAATCTGAAAAGTCTTTTTTTTCCTCCCATATAAGGTGACACTCAGGTTTTAGGGATTAGGACATGGATATCATTTGAGGGCCATTCATCCGTCTACAACAGATCACCATGGAAAATTTCTTCACATAACCATAACCAGAATCAAGATGAGAAAATTTTTTATGAATGTTGTATTTGTTAGAATTAGGTTAAACTAAAAATTAAAAAAAGCCTCAATATTACAGTGGCTTAAACACAAAGATTTTTGTTTTTCTGTCATTAAAATACGTCTAAAAAATAAGTCTAACAGAAAATCCACGCACATATGTGAATCAGGCTTTTTCTGCCTTCCTACTTCACAGTCCTTGGTATGCCAGCTCATAGACCAATGTGGCAGTTAAAGCTTCCTTCAGCCCATCCACTTGATGCTCCAACTGACACAAAACAAGGGAAGAAGGAATTAAGGGACTTTCTGAGGTACCTCACCAAATGACTATTTTTACTGGCTTCCCTTATTTGCAAAGGAGATTATCAGTGGGGCACAATGTCCAGTTTCTGATGCCAAAAAGATTAAGAGAATACATATTGGTTAGACAGCTATCCACGCCAATTTTTTGTGGGTTTTTTTTATTTTATTTTTATTCTTTGCCCAAGGGGTACAGGTCTGTGAATCATCAGACTTACATCTTTCACAGCATTCACCAAAGCACAAACCCTCCCCAATGTCCATAACCCATCCACCCTATCCCTACCCTCCCACCATGCCAAATTAACCAGGTCACTGTTCTAATATGAACATCACTGAAAGGAGATGTATATGCTCTCTCAGGAGCTGTTTACATTAGAGACAGTCGTAATAAAACTTTTATAATGAAATATGCAAATAGTGAAAGAATGTTGAGATATTAAAATAGTAGTCATAATTACTATATCCCCACCATGACATTTAAAAATTAACATCCAGCCATATTTGTTTTATCACTTCATCCATCTATTTATCTTTTTATCTAATCGATTTAATATTTTCCACCAGTTAAAAGGTTGAAAGGAAGTTGCTGAGCAAGTCATGATAGTTTACCCCTAAATACTTCAACAAGTTTCTAGTAAAATTAAGAACGTTCTTTTGTATCACGTCAATATCATCACACCTAAGAAAATGAACAATAATTTCCCAATGGAGCTAACATATGTTAATGCTTCAATTTCCTCTTTTCTATAAAAAAAAAATCCTATACTGCATTTGTAAATTCATACATTGTATTTGTTGTGGGTTTTTTTAGTCTTTTTTTTTAACCTTTTTAAATCCACAATCTCACTTCCCCCGGATATTGACTCCAATAGGTCAGTTATCCAATAAAAGGTCTTATATTCTGGCATTTTCAGATTATTCCTTTGTGGGGTATATTAACTATTTTTTTATCTATCTTCTTTATATTGTAAACTGTAAATTAGGTCTAAAGCCTTGATTTTTGCCTTTGGCAGAAAAGACTTGAAAAACCATGCTGCATGCTTCATTTTGCTTCATACCATGAAGGATATATTGTCAGATTGTTTCAATATTAATGATTCTATGTCTAACAACTTTGGAAAGTTTGGTTGTCAGATCACTTCTTTGAGGTTTGTTTTTTTCTATTTACTATTAGCAAGTAACCTGATTCTTTGGCGCCATGAGACTAATAAGACTAATGGTTTCAGCATCCATCGTTTTCTGAAACAATTCATCCAAGACTTCAAAATGGTGCTTTTCTATTGTTTTCATTGCACATATTAGCTGGTATTCTTCTCAAAAAGAATTTGCCACCACAACTTGATGGTAAACAAGTAACCTTAAAAAGGGAAAGAGAGAAAGTTTAATGATTTCTCTTTTATTACTAATTTTCATAGAAAAGCATTGGTATAACAATCATTTCCACTCATGGTCAGTGTGTGTATGTGTGTGTACTTCCCTGTTTGGTTTTAATTTTCACCATACTTTTTATTTATGCTATGTTTTAAGATCAAGTATCATCATTTTTCTTTGTTATATTCGGATGATGCCAAATTTGGACCATGAATGCCCCCTGAAATCTAGCTCCTTTGTCTTCTTGATATGCCCCCATATGGTTTTGAGCCCTCTCTGCTTTCCAGAACCGAAAGAAGTCCCAGGTTCACCCTCTAATTTCCTTGCATGGAGTTAGCCAGGATGGAGACTCCAGGTCTTCTGGGATGCTGCCATTCCTAGGCTTTTCCAATACACATGCTAACAAATTCGTATGTTTTTTTCTCTGACTCTAAAACCCGTTTCTGGGCGCCTGGGTGGCTCAGTGGGTTAAAGCCTCTGCTTTCGGCTCAGGTCATGATCTCAGGGTCCTGGGATCGAGGCCCACATCGGGCTCTCTGCTCAGCAGGGAGCCTGCTTTCTCTGCCTGCCTCTCTGCCTTCTTGTGATCTCTCTCTCTCTGTGTCAAATAAATAAATAAATAATCTTAAAAAAAAATAAAAATAAAAAATAAAATAAAACTCGTTTCTATAATATTTAAATATTTACTTGTTTGTTTTCTTCTGTGAGATTCAAAAATTAATTCTAATTGCCCAGTCAGTAATAATGATAAGCCCTGTGAGTGAAGTTTTTTGAAGTTGTTTGTTTTTTGTTGAAGTTTTCATTTGGTCCCACAGAGTGTGTCCTACAGAGATTTATGTTTATATTACTTGACTAATTCTTTTTTTCAATGGCCTTATTAGAAACTTGATATATAGTTAGGATGAATTATTCAGTTTGTTTCCAAGTTTAAATTCTGGACCCTTTGCATTTCATTTTCTTTTTGGATGTATAAAGTATTTAAGTAGTTCAAAAAGGCATATTCAGAAAAGTTTTGCTTTTATTTCTATTTTTCCTTCCATTTCAGTTTCCACCATACCAGATTCTATAACTAATAAGGATTAGTTCCTTGTTTATGTCTTCTGTGATATTTCTTGCTTACCATATCCTTATTTCCCTTTCTTTCTTATATATATAAACAATTGCTACATACTGTTATCTTCATTCTGTCTTCTTCCTCTTGGAGAGCATTCCAAAGTGGGGTACAGAACACTGCCTTGATTTGTTTCCTTATGTGTGGGTTTATTTTTTAGGATGCCATAATATTCCATTGTTTTTATGTTCCATATTGTTAGACATTTGGATAGTTTTAAATATTATTTTTCTATTATAGTTATTGTGACAGTGACTAACCTTGTGCATATAGTCTATATTTCTGGAGGTGTATTTTCAGGAATGTTTCCTAGAGGTGAGATTACTTGATCAAAGGACAAAAGTGTATTTATTAGATATTGAAAAGCTTTTAAACACTGGGTGTGTACATTTTGTACTTCCATCAGAAATACAAGCGAATGTATGTTCCTTTCTTTCTAACCTCTCCAGTAAAGAATATTGCCACACTTAAATTTTGCCAAATTGATGATTGTGGCACATAGTGTTTTAGTACTGTTTTCATTTACCTATGATTTTTTATGGGTTAAATTAAGCACCTTTTACACATTTTAGGACCATTTGCTTTTTTTTTTTCTTCCCAATAGTGAGTTGTATTTTCTTTTCTTCTGGAGATGCTTTATGGATTATTGTTTAAAATTTTCTCTTTAAGTGTTGTATTTTTTTTTCTTTTCAAAGAACCACACGAAATGTGTATTGGATAGTCATTGCCAATCTTCTATGTTAAATTATATTTAAATATCACTTTTACCCATTTCTATGCTTTTATTTATTTGGGGTTCTTTCTTCAGTGTCCCATTTGGCAGAATAAGCTTTGTCTTGGTTCCCTTTTAAGCCAGTATTTAAGGTGATTTTGCCTCTTTCTTCCAATTTTTTCTTCGTGTAGTCAGCAATGATTTCTTTTTTTTTTTTAAGTTTTTATTTATTCATTTGACACCGAGAGAGAGATTACGAGTAGGCAAAGAGGCAGGCAGAGAGAGAGGAGAGAGGAGGAAGCAGGCTCCCCACTGAGCAGAGAGCCGAATGCGGGCCTCGATCCCAGGACCCTGGGATCATGACCTGAGCCGAAGGCAGTGGCTTTTAACCCACTGAGCCACCCAGGCGCCTCTCAGCAATGATTTTAATCTTCCTTGTCTTTATCCATTTTTATTCTGAGTTCCTGAAACACGCTTTTTGCATATCTGCAATTGCTTGCTTAATTCATGGTGGCTACTTTTATCGATTTTGTTTTTTAAATCATGGGTCCCATTACCATGCTTCTCTACAGCAAGAATTCACAAAGCTTTCTATTTGGTTTTTTGGCTCACCTACCATGTTTCCAAACCATAGATGAGCGTTCTCTCTCTCTCTCTCTTTTACTACAGTCACCAGATTTTTTCAGTATCTGAGGAATTCTTTTTCCTCTTCGTCCCTCCATAACTTTCATCTCCTCAGAAGACCTCTTTCCCCTCCAGGTTTGCCCCCACCTTCACTGAGTTGCTGCCATGCATGAGATAATGCCAGTGTTCCTCATGATTTTCTCTCAACTCTCATGACCTCACCCAACTGCAGATCACTGCCTTGAAAATAGGAAGGTCTGGCATGACTGGAAGGGATTCCCCTGGGCTCAGCCCTGGGTATGCTGAGTGTGTCCTCAGCCAAGGGCCAGGGAAAGAAGTTAAGATGAAGGGGAACTTCCTCTATGACTGGGGCCCCTCTGAACTGTAAGATGTCATGCCAACCCCCACAGAGACACTGAAAATTTACAAAGAGTTTGACTTGTTTTTCTTTATCCTCATGGTACATTTACTCTTCTTTTTGCCATTCTATGAGGAATGAAATTAGATATGGGTGTTTCTCTCCTAGGATAAGGTTATCTCTTTCTGGAATTTAGTTTACTTAGGCTCTCTGTGCCCTCAGCTTATCTGATGAAATTTTAGAAGCTATAATTGATTTTTTAAATTATCTTTTTTTATTTCCTTCAAATCATTTTCTCTTGTTTTTTCTCCTTTCTTCCTTTCTTTATTTCTCTTTCTTTATTCCTTCCTTCCTTCCTTCCTCTCTTTTTCTTCCTTTCTTTTTCTTTCTTTCTTTTCTTTCTTTTCTTTCTTTCTTTCTTTCTCTCTCTCTCTCTCTCCCTCTCTCTCTTCCTTCCTTCCTTCCTTCCTTCTTTCCTTCCTTTTCTTTTTGAGAGAGAGAGAGAAAGAGGAGCATGGGGGTGCAGTGCAGAGGGAGAAGGAGAGACTCTTAAGCAGGCTCCAAGTCCAGCACAGAGCCCAACACAGGACTTGATCTCACAACCCTGAGATCAGGACCTGAGCTGAAATCAAAAGCCACGCAGGCACCCCACTTATTGTTTTTTTCTGATTGTCAGGGTAGAAGAAACAGTCTCATTCAACTTCTTATACTCTCTTTAAAAACTCAGAATTTGTTTTAAAGAATTAAATTTGCCTGCTACTGTAATACAGAATTAGTCTAGATGTACTAAAGTGATAATCTCTTGTTTTGGCTGTGCTATTGGCCCAAGATTTTGGCCAATCTGCCTGGGTAGCAGGTGTCCTTATTCTGTCATTAATTCATGTGAGGACTCCTGGATCTACTTCATTGGTTTTAAAAAATGGACTTCCTGGACACAGTAGGCCATTTGTGAGTTTAAAATTCAATATGATAATAATGAACCTAACAAGTGAAATTGACTTCTCTAATGAACCAAGTGTTAGATGGTATGAGTGACAGAGTGTGTATCATTCATTATCTTTTTTTAGCAGTAATCGTTCATTTGTTTGGTACTTCCTAATTTATAACTACTTTCATGAACATTATTTCATTTCCTTTTCATAATATTCCTACCAGGTAGTAAATAGCATTACCAAATAACAGGTGAAGAAATTGATGCTTGCCAAGTCACTGAGATAGCCACTTAGTTATCCCTTGTAAGCATCTGATTTTAAAGACCTCATATTTTGTTCCTCTTTCAGGCTCGTCTGATACCTTAGCTTTTCAAAATAAGTGAAGCAGAAAACACAGACCAAACAAATAAACAAAAACCTACCAAAACTAAGGGAACATGATAAAAATAAGCAAGCATACTAAAATGTATAACATTTCTGCTTCATTTATCACAGAAGATATTTTCTTGAAAATGAGAGTATTGAAAGAATCGGTATTATGTGATACTTAAAAACTAATCCCTATGAAAATCTAATCATTTGCATTCAACCGAAGCTTGGAAGAGTTTACCAGCTAGCCTCTTTAGAACATTTATATAATTGTCTTTGTAGGTACAAGTAGTAACCATTTCTAGGCTTAGAGTAAGACTCTCAACCCATCGGACACCCAACAGTCTCTGGTTCTAATAAGATTACATTTTAATAGCCAGTATGTGCTTGAGACAGTAAAATAATGTTTTGTTTGCTTAGTTTTTGGAAAATCATCAAAATATTTGCTGATATTCATGGCCATCAGGTAGGAGATAAGATATTAATGACAGATAGAAAAAGCTCTGTGCTGTAAATAAGGAAGGATTCTGTTGAATGCCAGTTAAAGAGAGGCAAGACCAGTTAGATGTGATGCATGAGAACATTCGAGAGATTTCACTCCACCATCCTCAATGCCACGGACTTTAAAAAAAAAAAATCACTCTCAGGTGCTGCTAAGAGGTATATCCCTGCAGTTAACATCTTCTGAGTGTCTCCTTTGTGCTGGGCATGTTAAAGGCCCCATCTCATCTCATCCTAGCATTTATTTCGTAGATGAGACAAACTGAGACTCAGTAGCTTTAAAAAAAATGTACAGTGTTATATAGCTGATACATGACAAAATTGTGGTATTTTTAACTCAGGTCTATTTGATGGAAGTCCCTCGAGGTTTCTCCCCAGATTAGGCAACCTCAGACATGAGCAATTTTAAAGAAAGCCTTCTATCTCTGTTTTGCCGAGGGTGGTTTTCCTTACGGTCCTTGAGTTTGCTTTAATCCTTGTCCTTGCTTTCGAATTAATTGCTTTTTAGATATAGGATTAACTCTCTTCAAGGAAGAGCAATTTAAACAGACCAACCATTTGTTTATATTCAGACTCATACGTCTAGTAGAAGCAAGGAATAATAGAGGTCACCTTTTCAAATGCTTTTGTTTTATACAGATGCAGAAAATGAGGTTGTCCAGGATCACAATTAGGAAAGAAGCAGGCATGAACACAAATCTCCCATATCCCAAACCTGCGTGCTTCCCAATCAAGAAAACCATACAGTGATTTCTTACCTCAATCTCTCTGCTAATTATTTTTCATAACAGTTTTGCAAGAAAACAAACTCTGAGTTTTCTTTCTTAACAAAGAAATTAGTAAGTTAGCATCAGTTACATATGAACATCCATCCTTCAAGGAATTCATGGCGGACCGTCTGTGGTTTGAGCACGACAGTGTGTTTGGATGAACGTAGTGCTGACCTGGCCGTTCAACCTGACCCAACTTCTCTCATTTTACCATAGGTAAAGATGATTAGCTTCTTCCATGACACATACAGACCATCTACTTGGGCCTGTCCTCCGCCTTCTCGATCATATTGCCACTCTTCAGGACAACCATAACACTCTGTAACTGTCACTGACAGTGAAAAGAAGGAAATAGTTACAGTAAATGATGTAAATTAGTCCTTTGTTCAGGGAAGCCTCTCCCCTACCCCATAGTCTCTTCCTTTAATATTTTTAATATATTTCCACCAGATTCTTTGGGTCCCAAAGTAAACATTAAGTCTAGTACATCAACCAGAATGGAGGAATAAACATTCGTTACTTGTATTCTCTCTAATCTTGTTCCTACTTCACCCACAAAACTGAGTCTCCACCCTGTAAGCTCAATCACAGAGAAGAGCTGCAGCCCAGGAGACCACAGCTTAGACTGCATGTCCTGGGCTATACTGCACGCTTTGGCAGGGCAAACGTTTCTGGAATCCACAGGCTAAACCCAGGATATTTCTCACCTAAATGGAAGACTTTAAAATTCCATTCTCAGAGAAATACTCCTTTAGTCCAGATTATTATTTACTTTGGGTTATTTTTTTATTTCTATTTTTAATTAGGCTAAGGAGTAAAAATAAAATACAAATTTTTAGAACAAAGGCAATTGAGAGCTCAGAGAACTCCACACTGCTGTATTTTATTTTTACTCTTTTTTTAAGATTTTACTTTATGTATATATTTATTTATTTGTGAGAGAATGAGAGAGAGAGAACAAGAGAGGGGAGAGGGTCAGAAGGAGAAGCAGACTTCCTGCTGAGCAGGGACCCAGAGGCAGAACTTGATCTTGAGACTCCAGGATCATGACCTGAGCCAAAGGCAGTCGCTTAACCAGCTGAGCCACCCAGGTACCCCCACGCTGCTGTATTTTAAATAAGGAATGGGAAAACCAGTGAAACAAAGCAACGTGTTGTCAGTCACATAATCAATGGCAGAACAAGTCCTAAATCCGTGGGTCCAAATAGTTTCCCAAACCGCTTCCCCCCCTTTCCCTCCCCACCCTGCCCCAGGCACTTGTGGCATAAAAGTGGCTGCTAAGGACTTCACAAGGATGGATTCCTTTATGAACTTTCAAAACCACATGGAAGCTAAAACAAACCAAAAAATCAAATGGCAATCAATAAAGAAGCAAGTGAGGAAGAAAGTGAATATCTATCTATCTATATCTATATATATATGTAATATGTGATATATATCATATATGATATATATTTTTTTTTGAGTAAGGAAATACACTAATGGAAGCCTGTCTTAAGAGGAAAATCAACAGAGGACATTAAGAAGAACAAATGTATTATTCTGAAAACCAAGGCAGGAAGGGTAGTGAGCCCATGGATAACATTCCTGCAAAGGAGAGAATGCTGAGAAGGAGCAGGTTATGCTACCCAAGCCAGATCATCCTGCCCCTAATAAGTTTCTTGCCTGGAGGAAGTAACTACTGAATGAAAATATAAGCAGTCTGTTCTGAGTTAAGAAGTCTGATATTTTTTTTCTTCTTAACGTCTATCTCTTCCCAAACTTGATAGTGCCATCTTCAAGCAGAAACTCTGTGGCATTCTTCTCCACTTAAAGAGATATCATTTAAAAGACTAAGAATTCTAGAATCAAAATTGAAATGGACCTTCAGTGATATCCAGTCCAAACCCGTCCTTCTCTAAATGAATCTCTGAAAAGTAGTAGAACATACGTGAAAAAAAATGAAAATGATGTGTAAATTAATTGGGCTGGTAGTTTTCAACTTGGCTAAATTAGACTGCTGTGCCCTTAGATCCTGTATCAAAAGAAATTATTGCTGGAATTTGAAAGGATAGCATAAAGCATCACCCCATTTTTTGTACAATGTGTTCAATGGTGGTATAAGCTTGCTGACTCATTTAATATATATTAATTAAGTTGATCCTAGGACAAGATAAATAAGAACACATTTCATGGGATGTTTGTGTAAGACAAGAAGAGTTTAAATGCATTGTAATATTTATGGCCTCTCTTTCTTCCCAAAGCACAAAGTGCCCACATTCTTCTATTTCAGAGCTTTGTGGAGCTAAAGGCCTAACAGTGCATTATCATTCTCATTTGCAAGTAAGAATGTACCACACAGAGGAAACATTTGAACCCGTTCATTTCATATTTGTTTTTAAATTTTTTAATTATGTCTCTCTTAATCAATCTGTAGCTTTTGAACACAGGCTGAAATAAACTATAGCTATTTACAAAATGATGTTTGTGACAAGCTGAGCTGGGACTGGACCTGAAAATATTTCTCCTGTGTTTTTAGCAGCTTCCTTTTTTTTCTAAGACTTAATTTCACTAATGAAGTTGGGATTAAGTAACAATCTGTTTCAAACAATTAGGCGGGCAGGTGAACCCATATAGACATATGTTCATATGTAAAACGCAAACAGACACAAACACATACACACACACCCCTCCACCATTGGTTGTTGTAATAGTTAAATCTTTGTTTGAACTCTTTGTGCTACTGTCCTCAAGTGTTTGGTCAGACACCAGTCTAGATATTGCTGTGCAAATTTTTTTTAAATGAGATTAACATTTAAGTCAGTAGGCTTTTGAATAAAGCAGGTTTTCCTTCATAATGTGAGTTGTCTTCCTCCAATCAGTTGAAGGCCATAAGAGAAAATTCTGAGGTCCCCCACAGAGGAAGGGATTCTGTCTCCAGACTGCCTTCACACTCAAGAACATAACATCATCTCCGGCAAGAATTTTCAGCCTGCTGTCCTACGGTGCAGATTATAGACTTGCTAGCCTCCACAACTGTGTGAGCCAATTCCTTAAAACAAATCTCTCCCACCCTTCTCATTCTCCCTCTCTCTCATTCTCTCTCTCTCTAAATATGTGTTTGTAAGTGTGTAAGTCCTCTGACTAGCACCGTTCCCAACAGATTTAACCAAATAACTGAGAATTTAACAGATAAGGTGGCTTTACAATGCGAGAGTAAAGTGATCTCCTCCCACAAACAATGCCCATTAAACTTGAGTTCTAGTCCATCAGGTCCTGCCAATGCTCCGGGTTCTGCTAGTGCTTCACTCAAATGCTTGCTTAGCTGAATGTGCACACCCTTAGCTTATCTAGCCTGCAGGGAAATCTGAAATCACAGTGAATGGTGCCTGGGTGGCTCAGTCGGTTAAGCTTCCAACTCTTGATTTTGGCTCAGGTCATAATCTCAGAGTCCCAAGTTCAAGCCCTCCCAGTTGAGAGTCTGCTCGAGATTTTCTCCCTCTGCCCCTCCCCTCATTTGGGCTCTCTCTCTCTCTCTCTCTCAAATAAAAAAAAAGATATATTTAAAAAAAAAGAAGAAGAAACAGAAATCACAATGATTTCAGGCCTGACATCCTGAGAAAGAGATATCTGTATCGCAATATAGCATGCCTTGGCCTGGCTTTTCTGTTACCTCTGTGTTTTCCACAGGGCATATTTGTACCAAGAAATGGTATGTTAGGGTCCTGTGAGAATTTTGAAAATAATAAATTTCTTATTATACTATTGTCTATTTATATATACTCTCTCTTAATAATCTGTTTATATCTATTTCAGAGCATGTTTGAAAATATTCATCTCTATTGATTCTTGAAACAGATTGAACCCTCACTAGTAAGACCTCATACTTCCATGGGGAAGACAGCAGGGTCACTGTGCAAGCCACTGTACTTACGTTTCCAGTGTCTGAAAACTCCTCCTTCCCCCTGCTAACCCTCTCATCATATGTATTTTTTATGCTATACTTTGAGTTTTACATAGCTATGCTATGAGCTTCCACTTGTTAATAACATTGTGCTAATATCATGAAATACAGATGCATATAAAATAAGCTTTATCCCAGCACAGTCCCTAAATAGTTGACAAGTTCCAGTTCAGTCTAGTTCAGAATAGTCACAATGACTCAAAAGAAGGAATCAATCACAGAAGTGAAGCAAAACAGAGAATGGGGACAAGAAAGAGGTTTTAAAACAGAAAGGAGGAAAAAAAGGCTTTTCAACTTACTCGGAGATTTTGTGCCTCATCTACAAATACCCCACTTCTATTTTCCACTCCCCAAGTCAGCTTTGCCACAGCTGTGTCAGAGAGCATAGCTGAGGACAAAGCCGAGGTCAGGAAGTTCTAGGAATTTGGCAGGCCCTCTCCAAAGACACACAGTTTTCTCTCCTCGGTGATGGCTGTATGGCTGCATCTTTTCCTTGGTAGGAAATTGAAGCTCATATGAATCAAGTCAAACATTCATGCCTCATCAAACAAAAGCACAGTTTATGAAAATGTAAATGATCATATATTCATTTGGCAAATTAAACATGACACGTTCAGGCCCATGACTTGAAAGCGTTGTGATTTAAAGTGAAATGAACAAAACTTGTTTTGGAGGAGAAAGAGAAAGAAAGTAAGGAATCAGATACAAAATAAAAATCACTTGGACTGAATTGGATATGAATCTTGCAAGGACAATAAAGGATGAAGCAGTTCTAATCCATTTGATCAAGTAACCCTTTGTTCCTTGAGCATTTTGAAAATCCAGGCTTTCCTAGCACCTATATTAGAGAATTTTGTAAGACTATTCTTGAAAGAGGTGGTGAGAGTTCAAGAAACTTTTCCTTTACTGTGACTTATTCCTAGCCCTGAGTTGGTAATGATAGCTCTACTCACCTTTGATAACACTACTGAAACATCAGCTTCTTGAAATTCTCTTCCACTTCCCCATTGAGAAGGCTACTTTCTCTTTTCGCTACCCATTTAAATTGAGCTCAATGTCTATGGTGAGCCCTTGTCAGTTACCTTCCTAGGATCTGCACAGCATCGCCAGCATCCTGGTACCACACTTGTCCCCTGCATTAACGGTCACTCGCTCGCTCACTCGCTGACACCTTTCTCTAGCCAACAATCCTGTTGTCTCCTGTAGGACTATGGCTCTTTTCCCAACGTCAGCCAAGTACTAGGGGGGAATTTACCCAAATCCAGGCTCTAAGTATTTGTCAGTATGTCCCATCCCTTTAACCACAATTGCTAATTATTCAGTGGTACGTACAAAAGCCAGTTAAAGCCAGTAAATCTTAGACCTTGTTTGTTGACTACCGACTACCAAGAGAGACACTTTATTTTACAAATGATCTCACAGAAGGGTGATGGGAGGCTATCAGATTATGCAGTTTTGTTTTTTGTTTTGTTTTGTTTTGTTTTGTGACCACAAAGGGGCTTTTGGGTGGGTAGAACTTCAGGAGTCCTGGAAGTAAGAATGATAGCATTGAAGAGAGAGAATCCTGCTCCTTGGTGTCATTGGATCGATTCTAGCAGAAGTCAACTCTACATTCTATTTGGTTCTTGTAAGAGTCAATCTTCTCCTTTTTTACTCCCTGTCCTTTTTGGGATTCTAGTTTAATGATTAGTAAAGTAAAATCTCCTAACTGGAAGAATTTCTATAACTAGGTAACACATATTTATTCTGTGTGCATTTAATGTCTCCTCCCGCCCACCCAGGTGCCCAGCTCTTACTTTATTTTAGATATCTCTTTCTAATTGATGGCTTCCTACCTGCTATTTACTTTAAAAGAATGATTCCTACCCAGGAGAAGGTCTGTGAAAAACTGCACACAGAAATTTTTAGGAAGATTATTCTAGTACAACGGGACGGGTGCAAAGTGGAAAAGCATCGTATGTTCTAGACACTGAGATAAGCATTTCCATTAAGAGTTATTTCATCAAGGGCGCCTGGGTGGCTCAGTGGGTTAAAGCCTCTCCCTTTGGCTCAGGTCATGATCTCAGGGTCCTGGGATCGAGGCCCCACATCGGGCTTTCTGCTCAACAGGGAGCCTGCTTCCTCCTCTCTCTCTGCCTGCCTCTCTGCCTGCTTGTGATCTCTCTCTGTGTCAAATAAAGTAAATAAAATCTTTAAAAAAAAAAGAGTTATTTCATCAAATTGTCAAACAGATTTGAGAAGTAAACTGAATTACCTCTCATTCTTTATTGAGCACTTACACTAAGCCTTTTATCTTCATTAACTCATTTCTTTCTCACAGCAACTTTTGAAGTAGTTTCTTTTATTATCTCCATTTTACAGAGGAAGAAACCAAGGCTGTGGAAAGTTAAAGGTCTTGCCCGAGGCCACAGCTAGTAAATGGAAGATCTGAGATTCAAAGCTAGGTAACTGGACAGAGGGCAACACTTGACTTCACCTTACTATTTTATGGCAAAAGCAGCATTCAATCCCATTTTGGTCTGAAATGAAGTCCATATACTCTCCGTAATCCTCTACCAAACCCTC
This sequence comes from Ailurus styani, assembly GCA_002007465.1. NCBI lineage: Eukaryota > Metazoa > Chordata > Mammalia > Carnivora > Ailuridae > Ailurus > Ailurus styani. Next base: position 3,418,505 of record LNAC01000134.1, read on the forward strand.
AGAAATTCTGAATTCTCTTTCTAGCTTTGCCATGAAGAGTATGACCTTGAACAAGCTTTTTAACACTGAAGGATCTCAAGAAACTCCCCAGCAACAAGGATTTTGTTGTTGTTGTGTTTTGGAATCTATGCTCACCAGTACAATCTACTTAGAAAAAGTGTTTAAAGTTGAGCATTTAGTCACAGAAAAACCCTCTGGAAAACTCAGTTAACCATAGGAGTGTTTACCTTAGAAATAGCATTTGGGATTGCTGCCAGTAGAATGGAGTTGGAAACAACGTTATCTCACTATTCCTTTCATATTTTGAGGAAATGTGCTTGGTTGCTTCAGTACGTCATTACAATCATTTCTGTATAAGACTTTCTTCCTTCTTTCACTCACGTGTTCATTCATACACTCTCAAACCTGTACTACCACGCTCTGTAGGGTTTTACATCCTGGGGGTACAACAGGGGAAAATGACAAAGTCCCTGCCCTCATGCAGCAGCTGGTACATATCTGCAGTTGAAAAGGTCTGGAGATTTTATTCTCTCCTTCAAAGATGATGAAATATTGGTGAACTAATTGTACCACAGGTTACTACAGGTGTATTTAAAATGTGGTGTGACTGTGGACTGAAGAACGCATGCTTTCTTTAGGCTCTGGTTGATGCATGAGGTACGATGATATAAGAAATTCCATCCAAATCATCCAGAATATGATCTCAACTGGTAAAGATATTCTTTCTCTGGATATCACTTAAGAAATTTCATTGAAGTCTCCTTTTTCTCTCTACCTTTTCTATTTTGTGACCTACGGGCATAACATGTTTTCCAGAATCATCACTACTTAATTTTATTTCTGGTCTGTATCAAGAGCAGATTTTAATTTCAAGCACAGGCATTCCTCAGTCCCAGCCTCACCCTATCACCCACCCCGGTCCTTCAGACGTTAGCTTTTATAGTAGAGTAACCGGATATTGCCAACATGTAGCACAGTGTCTGATGGATGGTATTCACTCAAATAATGTAAGATGGGGTGAAATTGAATTGGAGTAGCTGTAGTTGGTCCCGCTGAGTCTACAGACCTCCTCCCCGAGGAAAGTAGGATTGAGATTTTTTTAAGGAAAAGAAGTAAACCACCCCAGATACTCCAGTTGTTGAAATGACTACTGCAGCTGGCTTACTGCTCTACTTTTTTTTTTCTTTTTCTTTTTCTTTTTTTTTTTTAAAGCTTTTCCTCCTGAGAAAGTGTATTGTTGCTGAAAGGAACTTGATTGTCAGCCAGAGACAGTGAAAGCCTTTTGTCTATCTCCAATCCTCAACATTTCTTGCAGGCTTAATGCAAACTTCAGGCCAAAGCTGTATGTCAATTTCCAGGAGGTGCAAACAATGCAGAAGGTCAAAGGTCAGTCCGGACACATGCAGGTGGCTTGTCTTGCTCTGTAGCGCCAACAACAGGGACCTCTCATTGTGAAGGCGTTGTGAAGTGGACATTAGTCTATGACAGCAATGTTCTTCCTAAATTCTAACTCCCAAGTAGAGCTTTGTGAGTCACCATTTTTCTTTTGTGATGGTTCTGCTTTGTCTCTAATGTATCTGCTCCAGCTCAAAGATTGGAGAGACACGGCTTTTCTGGCTTGGATGGATTGACTGTATAATGTAATCATTAAATGTCTTGAAACTGGGTCTGGATTTGAAGGTGTTAGAAAATTCACAGGAGGCCATTCTTTGTGTGATTTTGAAATTATTTTCAATTACAGATTAGAGCACGGCAGTGTCTGTAATATCATTTAATGAGGCATAATGCTTCCTTTTGTCATTTTTCCCCTCTGATTGAGATGGGCACCCTTGAGCGGCCTGACGGATTCCTGAGTGCTGACAATCACCGCTCTTAGCAGATGAGACAGAATACAATGATGTTGCAAATGAGTGCCAACGAAAGTGATAGATCTTTAAAGTAAATTGCGTAAGGCTTCCAAATTGGATGTAATTGATGTGTATTCATCAAATTTTGAATTTGGCCTCAATAGTAACAGGAAGTTAGTACTAAAACACCAAATAAGAGAACACTTATAAAATAGAAGTTGGTGATTGTGTATATGTATATGGAGCGGGGAAGGTCACAAAAAGTATGTTCAATAACTGGTCTTCCCAGATCTAGAAACAATTAGTATGAAGAGTATAAGACATTTATATTTTGTACACCTGCATGTGTATCTTAATCTATTGTGCTTATGTCTCTGTTTATCTGGCTATTTTCATCGTCCTACCTATAGGTTTCCAAAAAACATACTAATAAATTACAACCACTCTTAGAAAGAGATATTATAATGGGATGTGCAAACAAAAAAATAGGAGTGAATTCACCTCTCATTTCTAATTCTTTAAAATTCTTTAAGAATTCTTTGAAATTCTTATTCTTTGAAAGATATTCTTATATCTTTCACCAAATAAAGGTGAATATATTAAATATAGCGGTGGTTTAGCTAGGTTGACATTCCATGGGATTCTTAGTTTTTTTAAGTGATTGATAATTCTGTATCTCTTAACCTTTGGTGTATTGTTGAAATTGATGTATACAAAAGAAAAGAAATTTAAACCAGAGAAGCTATTTCACTTTTACTTAGTTCACCCTTTGAACCTCAGCATGATGGGTGAACCAAAGGCTTGGAGAGGAAGTGGGCAGAGAAGAAAGATGACGGAGGAAATAAGGAAACTTTATGGATGATGGAAGGATTAAAAAAATGGAAAATGGTTGCAATGGCAAGAATACATGTTAAATGGCAGAATGTAGTAGGATACAACATTAGAAAACAGATTTTAGACACATTCTGAGCAGCCTTGATGGTCATTGAAGAAGTCTGATATTATTTAGTGAGTATATTGGGTTGTAGTAAAAATTTGTATGAACAACAGAAAACCCAGAATTATGGTGGTTGAAATACTATAGAGGTCCTTTTCTTCTGCACATAAACATAGACAGTACATGGCTAGTAATGAGGATTCTATCATCAAGGACTCAACTTCATCATCCTTGACATATGGCTTAGAACTTTTTATCCTCTCTGTCCTTTTTACATATTATTTCCTAGAAGTTGTACAACCACTTTGGTTTACATTCTTTTGGCCAAAACATATAAATGCAAAAAGGAAGGAGAAAAGTAATTTTTGTTCTAACTAGCCACATGGATAGGTAAAAATTATGAGTTATATTATGGTAGAAGAAAGGGAGAATAAATACTCTAAGGAAAAATAATGATTTATGCAATAAGATGCAGTGTAAAATTTTCTATTTTCTATTGCACAGTATTAAATATTGACATATAAATGATGGATTTCATCAAAGAGAGAGATGCAGGACGCCTGGATGGCTCAGTGGGTTAAAGCATCTGCCTTCGGCTCAGGTCATGATCTCAGGGTCCTGGGATTGAGGCCTGCATCGGGCTCCCTGGTCCACGGGGAGCCTGCTTCCTCCTCTCTTTCTGCCTGCCTCTCTGCATACTTGTAATCTCTCTTTCTGTGTCAAATAGATAGAAAGATAGATAGATAGATAGATAGATAGATAGATAGATAGATAGATAGATAGATATGCATCAGGAAGGGAGACCAGTTAAGATTCTCCTGGAACAGTCCTTTGGTTAATAATTAGTACTCAAGGGCACCTGGGTGGCTCAGTGGGTTAAAGCCTCTGCTTTTGGCTCAGGTCATGATCTCAGGGTCCTGGAATCGAGGCCCGCATCGGACTCCCTGCTCAGCGGGGAGCTTGCTTCCCCCTCTCTCTGCCTGCCTCTCTGCCTCCTTGTGATCTCTCTCCCTCTGTGAAATAAATAAATAAAATCTTTAAAAAAAAATTAGTACTCAAGCCAGGACAATGGAGATAGAAGACTGTGGATTGAAGTTTCACTGAAGAGAGAAGGATAACAACATTTGGCGATTCCCTGCTTGCAGAGAATGAAAGAACTGAATTTTTAACTCTCATTTTTGTTTGCCAGGCCAGATACAGTGATATACCCAAGAGAATGGCCATAAGAGAAGAAGTTTGATTTAGATCAGTGGGACTAAGAAATGCCTCAGGGACATCCAGGTTTGCTCAATGTTCACATACCTGGGGTGCAAAGATAAAGGATGTGAATGTCCTGCCCTGAAGGAGATCCTAAATCTAGTAGCATGCAACGCTAAGCTGATTGTATGAGTTTTTTTCCTTTTTAATAGAAACATGTGCTTTCATCATAGAGTTAGGACCCTTTCATATATATATATATATGAAAAAATATATATGTGAAAAAAAATATATATGTATATGTATGTATATATATATATATGCAAGGAGTACACTTTCTTATTAAGGATAGCTTTCTATAGTTCTCTAATTGTCTTTTATAATCTTTCTAAGTATCTTCTGCTTCTATCTACATGTAATTTATTTTATTGTGCTTTTTCTATTCTTTTTGAACATTTTTCTGTATCATTATCAAATTGATTTTGAACTTTGAAAACAGTACCCTGCTCTCCTCTAGCATCCATAGCATCTTTTAAGATTTTTCAAGCTAATCATTTTCTTTACAAGGCTACAAGGCCTTTCCTTCTCCCTCTATGTCCCTCAATACTCTCTTTAAGAGCGGTATCTCAGAAATCTGCTCTCAATCCACCTGCCCAGAGGAATCAAATTTTTCATAATGTTGCTCAGTAAAGGAGGGTCTAAAGAGCCATCTCTCAAAGGCAGACCAGTGCTAATAAAATGATAAAAAGCAAAAAAAAAAAAGCTTTGAAAATTATCTTTATAATACTAACATTTCTCCAACATAGCTGTGAGTACAGATCTGCTTTTATTGATACTATTGGACACTGGAGAGAATATTTCAGTCTTGAAAACTGGATTTTCTTCTATTATTCTTTCCCTTTGCCATTTCTTCCATTGTGAGTCTCCATCAAATGTTCTCTGCAGCCCTTAGGTCTATACTTCTTCTGAATTAACTTCTCCCATATTTTCTATCACTTTTTTCTTTAGCTCTAAATCGGGAAGTTTTTCTTGATTTTTTATCTTTCAGATCTCCAGCTTAGTAATCAGTTTCAGGATTCTGTTAAAATTTTATTGGTAATCATAATTTAGAGTTATAGGATCTCTTACATTTTAAAATGGTATCATTGCTTCTGATAAGTTGCTATAATATACATAGAGATAATATTAAATTAAATTAAACTTTATCCTGGGTTAATACCATTTGTTCATTGGGAGAGTTTTCTTTAGTGTTAATAACTTTTCTCAAATTTCTGTTAATCCTTAGCTGATGATTTATATGTCTTTAAAGGGAAGAGCTTGGCTCATGGATATAGGTGGTGAACATTTTCCCCAGATAGCCTCTCAAATGAGAGGAGGTCGTATACCAGTAGAATGAAAGTGAAAGATGTCGGTCTCCAGAGTGCCGAGTTAGGTACTGAGAGCATGGACTTCTCAGCGATAGGTAATTCCACACATCCTAGTTAGAGCATTTACCATGCATCAATCTCAATGCCACCTTTACACACTAATATGCCCATTAATATTCATCTCCACGCAGTTTAACATTTGCAGATAAAATGAGTTGGCCAGCACAGAGGAAAAAAAATATGGCCAGAATATAGTTCTGCACTATTTATTTCAATTACCGGTCTGAGGTATAAGCACCAATGCCACCAATACCAAGGGTTGCAAAGGGACATTTAAAGGAGAGCCTCGTACAAGGTTTTGATGAATTCCGGAGGCGACCGTGTCCGCAAAAAGAGAACAAGCCTGGGGAAAGGTGAAAGAAGGGACCTTTTTCTCTCTGTCATGGGGGTATAAAATGAAATTAGGACTCAGGGAAAAGAGAGTAAGAACAGACGAACAATTCAGGCATGGCATATGAACTGTATGGGAAATGGGAAGCCATTGTCTCCCCATTTTACCTTCTCTCCCTCTCTTCGGGACTCTCAACCTGTCACTGAAATAAGTAGGGCGGAAGTACACTTTGGGTGTGTCACGTAAGTCTGGCCATGTTGTCCAGCTTCCTGCCCCCAAGCAAAACTCTGGTGAAATAATTCTGGACAGATGGATGCCTATCCTTGGAGAGCAGGGACGCAGTTAGGAGTGAGGATGGACACAGAAGCAGCGTGTCTGCTTGCTTCCATCTGGAACTAGTGAATACCTCATTTTGTACAAAGGCAGTAACCATGCTGTTCAAATGACACTCTGCATGATTCCGCTGTGGGAGGTGGGCTTCAGAAGCATTGTGTTTCCCATATGGTCCAGGTAAATTGTATTTTAGGCCATGAATTTGTCACCTGGTGTCATTTTGGAGGTAACTTACTTTTCTACGAGTGTGGACAACTGGTGAAAGCCAGTTATGCTCCATTTTTGCTGTGATACACATGACAGATGACCTTCTCATGCCCAGTATACCCAAAGCTTTATGCTGTTTCTGACACAAGGTTCTCGTTTAAGAGGATAGTGAATAACATCACACTTCGTCCCTCCAAGTTTGGTACCACTTGAGAATTTAAATAGAAATCAAATATCGGCTTTACTACTGATAAAGATATATTGGAGAATAAACACATGAATTTTGTAAAAAATTCTTTATATTCACTGCAATCCTTGGACCAGCTTATACAAGAAGGCATCTACTAATTAGATATGTATCTGGAAAGGTAAAAATTAAATATTTGCTTCATTACAGTGAGCCCCAATAGCAGGATTAGAGAGGGATGAGTATTCAGGTATTTATATAGAAGACAAACATAAGTCTTGACCTAAGTGTGTTTATCACATTGAAACAAGAAAAAAAAAATGCATAGAGTCAGGGCAGGCAAGTCCATAAGGGAAAACCAAGAAACGGTGAATTGCACAAGTTCTTTCTCCCATTGTTACCTTTCAGAAAAATTCTCTTGTTCCGTAGAGTAAAGTAAGTAAGTTAAAGAGATGAGCAGAAATCTCTTCCTAACACTTCCAAGGTAATAGATGTTATTACTATAGATGAGAAAGTAGAAGTGCTAAAAGAAATTTTAAAAATATTTAAAATATTTAAAAATGTTTCCTATACTTGCTACCTTGACTCAATCTTTATCTCTCACACATTAGAAAAGATAGGAGAGCACAAGTCAGTAAGCATGAAAATATTATAGGGATATCAGTAAGTATTATTGAGAATAGTATTATAGCTATAGTGAGTTACACATGAGCATTACAACTACCTTATAGGTGTTGTGACAAACCTTCAGTTGTCTAAGCAAAAAGAATGCTACCTAGTGATTATTTTATAATCATATTATAAAAAACTAGGGAGAGATTTTCCAAAGAAAACAGTCAAGTCAGAAGAGTATAAAATGTTAAACATAAAAGAGCCAATAAGTCTCAAAGGTCCTCCTTTTTAGCACTGTTCATTGAAGAATAACCATACTACTAGAGGTTTTTGCTGTTTATAGCTATAATATTTAAACATTTTTATTACGATATAATTCACATGTCATAAAATTTACTCATTTAAAGTACACAAGTCAGTGGCTTTAGTACATTCAGAGAGTTATACAAACATCACCTATATCTAAATTTTTTGAGGATTTTTATTTTGATAAAAATTTTATTTTTTGGATTTTATTTGATAGAGCACGTGCGTAAGGGGAGAGGTCACAGGGAGAAGCAGGCTCCCTACCAAACAGGGAGCCCAATATGGGACTCGATCCAGGGACTCCAGGATCATGACCTGAGTTGAAGGCAGTTGCTTAACCAACTGAGCCACCCAAGCGCCCCCCTGTATCTAAATTTTGAACATTTTCATCATCCCCAGAAGAACCGTTGTACCAGTTAGCACTTATTCCCCACCAAATACCCAGTCCTACATAGGTAACCAATAATCTACTTTCTTCCTTGGTAGATTCCCTTATTCTGGGCATTTCATATAATACACAAGTATAAACCATTTTATTTGTTTCTGGGTACGATTTGCTAGTATTTTGTTGATATCTTTATTCTTCTTTTACCATAAAGGATATTGGTCTATAATTTTCTTTCCTTGGAGTATCTTTCCAGGTTTTGGTATTAGGGTAATATAGGAATCATAAAGTGAGATGAAAATATTCCTTCTCCTTGTATTTTTTGGAAGAGTTTCATATTAATTGAGTTGGTATTAATTTTTCTTTCAATGTGTGATATAATTCACCAGCCATATGGGCCTGGGTTTTTCTTCATGGGGATTTTTCTTAAAAATCCCTTAAAATCCTGATTATTTCTCTAAGATTGCTAGCGATGTCCTTCTTTCATTTCTGATCTTAGTAATATGAGTTTTTTCTCTTTTTTTCTTGGTCATCTGAATACATTTTTTGTCAATTTTGATATCTTTTTCAAAGAATCAGCTTTTGATTCATTATTTCTGTAATTTTTTTCAGTATTTTATTTATCTGTGCTCCTATCTTTATTACTTTCTTTCTTCTTTTTACTTTGAGGTCAGTTTGATCATCTTTTTCTAGTTTCCTTAAGTATTAAGCTACAGATTTGATATATATCATATATACATATATATATATATATATACATATATATATATACACACACAGAGTCATTTACATCTAACTTCTCTCTGAGCACTGTTTTACCTGCATCTTAATCAGGTGTGTTGTGTTTTCATTTTCACTTATCTCAAGGTATTTGCTAACTTTATTGTGATTTTTTCTTTGACTTATTGATTCCTTGAAGTGAATTCATATTTGTGAATTTCTCAAATTTTCTTCTGTTGTTGATGTCTAATTTAATTCCATTGTAGTTGGAGAACATACTTTCTATGATTTCAACATTTAGATATATTGAAGAATGATTTATGGCCTTGTAACTGTAATAGTGACTTATATAATGTACAATATAATGGCTGGATGTAGCTAAAATTATACTAACTTTTTACCATACTAGGAAAATATCACTATACTCTTATTTACACATTCATCAGAAACCTATTTTGTCTCAGTTTGGAAGAATAAGTTTGGGGAAATCACGTAAAATCACTGAACCTTTGTTTCTAATATTTGTATCTATATTAATAATATTTTAAATAATAAGTATTTATATTTGTGTAGCTATTATTATATATGTGTGTATATGTTATATATACTTTTTTATCTTCTTCTAGAAGAGACAGAGAGGTCAACCCTGTTGGGACCCCTCTCACTCTTGAGAGCTCTTTTTCTGTATCTTCACTTAATAAACTTCTAGTGCTTTAAAAAAAAATAGGAGACAGAGATATATATTTATTTGTTTAATCCTAATGGACAACCAAAGTATTTAGCACATAAACATAAAAACTATGACCTGGAAGTTCATTTGCATCAGTAACTTGTCTCTTATCACTACCCAGCATGAAGATCATATATATTAATGAAGCAAGCATAAATATACACAAGAAGAGTTAGGGGAGGGAAGGTCAGGTTTTATGAATGGGTCTTCTTCATGACCTTTGTCCTACATCTGTACACTTAGAATAATGAAAGATTGCTGTGACATATTATTGATGCTATTTTATTCCCGATGATGAATACAGTTAGTGAAGCATAAAAAGACTGTGCTCTTAAGGATAATTAACCAGAGTTTATTGAAGACCCAAGGTAAATGCCAAAGTGGAGATTAAACTTGAATTTTATCATCCTCAGGTCTCAAAGGGTGACTTCTGAGGATTTACCCCTTAGATGACAATATATTTCGAAATAAATATATCTATAACTTTATCTATATATCGCCAAATAATTAGCTTTCATTGAACTTCATTGTTTGCTTTCTCTTCTCAAGAGTACCTAGTGTATCTATTTTGCTCAAATGGGTAACTTCAAAATGGTGCTGCTCCCCTTTCACTGGTGACGCCATTATAAGAATGCTAAAAGCATCGGAATTATACTAGCTAAAAGTATTACTCCCTCTTCACGTCTAGAGTGGAAATTGTTTTCATGGAAGCAGAGACATAATTTTAAGTCATAAGCAACTGGCTAGGAAGTTAGTTGTCAAAACTTAATTCTGCTGTTAACTAAACAAATGACCCTGGGCAATTTCTTTGACTTTTGAGGTCTCAGTTTTACCATTTAAAATAAAGTTTTGGATTAAGTAGTGACTAAGAACCTACATTAAGTAGTTTTTTACTCCATGATAGTAAATTGGAGTTCAAAAGAAGGAATTCCCCTGTTTACTTAAAAAAAAGGGGGGGGGCTGACTTTTAAAATCCAAAAGACCTAGAATCATTTGTTTATTTGCTTAGTTGTTTCTGTTTGTTATTTTTTTTTTTTAGTTAAGTGCGTAGCAAATGCGAACAAACATAAAGACCTATTCCAATATTTAGAACAATTAGAGCTGAATGCTTAGGACACGAAGAGAAATATAGACCAAAAGCTTCTGGAGATTTAAGTGAAATGTCTCTTGCCTCTTGTGTATTTTCTGGAAGCATTTCAATCAGTTAAGTAGGACCTTGTGGTGTTGAGACGGTAGTAACTTTGCAAAAGTGTCTAGAATGCATTTGCCACCACTATGGATCTTTGGCAGGCAAGCTCATACAGCAGAACCACCAACACATTCTCCACATGTGAAAGGGTTGAAATCCATGCAGAAGTCTTCACTTATAGACAGAGAGCTTGTCTCAGATGGGAAAAATATCCAGATTTCCAGCTCTTTCTGCTTACTTTGCAAACAACACAATTTTCCTGAGTCTTATCTTTAGAATTTAACAGTAATTTTTCAAACCGTATGTGACATTCTTTTGTTTATGCATCAGTAAAAATACAGACAAATACTAAGACCCTTGATTTGTTGAGAGAGCCATACCATATAAAGTTAAGTTGATATTAACAATGGTCCTTTGATCTAAAGTGAAATAATCCAGAAAAATAAACCAATCTAAAAACAAAACATGTACAAACAAACAAAAAACTAGGCAAATGAGAGCATGAATTTGTTCTTTTCTTTATGGTTTTATTGTCATTATCTATGTAACTGACACCCGGTAGAATTGCTTCAGTTTGGTTAAATCCAACACATTTATTAATCACAAGATACCTATTGAGGAATGGTTAGGCAAGGCAGTCCTGATTCTTATAATTCTAAAATCATTATAACATTAATAATTGAAAATGTGAAGGCAGGATTTAGGAGAATGAACTCTGGTATTAGCCTGCCTGGTTTCACTCCAGGCTCTGTCATTTACTACTTGTGTACTTTGAGAAATTTTTGTAGCCCTTGATTTTCAGTTCTCCCATCTGAAAAAAAAAATAGGTTAATGATACTATCTATCTCATGTTGATGGGAAGACTAGATTAATTGATGTAAAGTGTTTCAAGAGGGCCTGGAATAGTCAATGAATATTAGCTAATACTATTCATCCTTTCATCCCCTGTAAGGCCTCCGTAAATGATTCTCCCACAGTAAGGCTTTAAGCAGAATTTGTTATATTGAACGGAATTCAACTGAAAATCTCTGTTAGGAGACTAACCCTTTTATAATATAAATTTTATAACATATAAAATTTCAGATTTTTGTATGTTATGTTTTTTAAATGAACAATACCGACGTGCCATTTAATGGTGAAGGGTGGCTAATGGTGCATAGAACATACTTATTCTGAAAACGAGACTGGCACTGGAAAGATGGCTGGCAGAACAGTGTGCTAGACACCAATATTCATTTTTCTGCTGTTTGCCGTTGCCGTAGCAATGTACATCCCATAGGTGTTCATTAGGAGTAAAATGGTAACCCTTCAGTTTAATGAGTATTTAGTGAGCTGTGTAAAAACTTATTTGCTTCCTCATACTGGGAATGGCCAACTGGCCATGGGGGAGATGAGTGTTTGGAGACTGGGAAGGTGCTGATGCCCAGTTTTGAGAATGTTTCCCCAGGTGATATACGAATAAACAGAATGAGTTTCGTCTGTGACATCATTTTGCAAGACAAAACAAAGTCGTTGTAGGAATATGCCTGTTCCAAAGTCCAAGCAAGAACAGTAATTTGCTTGAGCTCTATATTCCTAATAGTCACTAGCCACAGCTCTGACACAGGGAGTTTTAGGGATTGATTCAGGAAAATTTCTTGTTTGTTGTCACAGTTGTGTGATCTTTCCCAACTTCTGGGAAAAGCTCTATGGTGGCAGGTTGCAAAGGTATAATTTCCTGGTACAGTAGACCATTGCTGTTCTTCCCTTTATCTTTAGAAGTACACAAAGTACAGACTACAGCCAGATGCCTGATTGCTCATCAGGCTTAAACAGCCCTTCTTTTGAGTCTCAGGCTGCCAATTACAAAAATACTTGTGAAGAAATTAAATATGTAACAATTCATTTCAAATGCAATAACTTTGAACATATATAGCAATTTTATACTGGAGTTTATGACTGGAGTCATTCTTGCCTTCTATATTCATATCCATTCTTTGGGCAAATTACTTTTTTAGATCTCAGAATTTGGCTACAAGGTGGGGTTTCAGACATAGAGTATGGGCTCTTTCAGTTGAAACATATAATAATGGTCACTGACCCTCCCTCCTTCCTAAATTGAGATGTAAGATCTGAGATATAAGGAAGCCTTAGCAAGGTCACATAGTAAGTTATCAGCAGAACTGAAATTGAAATACAAATTTTCTCAACAGAAATTCAGTATCATATCTTTTACTCAAAGCTTATTTGATCTCCATAGTCACCTTTAGGTCTAAAATTTGCAGAATATCCTTCAACTCTGTCTCCCAGGAGCACTGTATTTTATCCCTTGAGACAGAGCTTAAAGGTCAAGTTCTTACTGAAACTTTCCCCAGTTGCTTTAAGCATTGATAGTGGATTCCATCTCTTTGCTTCTATAGTATTTGATTCTTATCTCTATCATAGCATTTATCTTACCACATTTCAGTTATTTATATATTGGTCTATCTCCCCAGCTGCACCTGGAATGTTTTTGCTGTCTGAATCTCTAGGGTCGTTTTTAGTACCTGACTTGATAGTTGGTACTTATAAATGTTTTCTGAATGAGTGAATAAATCATGTCCTCACCTGGATCCTACACTTGATATTTACTCAGCTTTTCTTGCCATTGCCATAAAACTTCCCTAAGAACTCATGACAAGAGTCAAATTCATATACTTAGTAACTTAATAATGAGGCTCTTTGTACTACTGTAATGACTCCTCTATTGAAGGGATAGTAGCTAGTTCTTCATCTTGTTATGAAACACAATGAAGCACTGTATTTTTTTTCCAGAAAATGGATCCACCATTACCTTTACACAACACTTTCAATTTCTGGAAAATTTTTACATTCATTGTCTCATTTGATCTTCACAACAAGCCTGTAATATAGGCAGGCACAGATATTATAGCTTTCTCAGAAATGAGTTCAATAAGACTCAGATAATTGAAAGGATACAATTTGAATTGAGGTTTTCTGACTCCAAATTTAGTTCTTGTTCAATTCTAAATGGTGCCCTTTTTAAACATTTGAACTCTCCAGAAAGATAAATCCTCAAATGAATCTGTTTTCTAAATCAGTAAAGTCTCTTTGGTTTGCAAATGGTAGAAACCCAGCTCAAACCGCCGTAAGCAAAAGAGAATTTATTGTGTCACGAAAATAAATAGTCTGGAGATAAAACTTCAGGCACCCTTAGTTCTAGCAATTCAAACTAGGTTACCAGAAATAATTATTTTGCTTTCTTCATCTTTTGGACCAATTTGTCTCTAAACTGGGTTTAAACTCAAGCCCTATCTCCCTGAGAATGTGCAAATTGACTGTGAACAGCTGTGAAGTTACCCCAACTTTGCAACCCAAAAATGGCAGTTGAGCAAATATCCAAGATCTGACATTCAGTGGCCCAATTTAGGTCATCCATTCACCCCCGACACAATCACTGAAGTTATGAGAATGGAGTCCTGTGACAGATGACAACTGGGCAAGGGACTGATTCCTGGAGACTACCTACGGTGACATCAAACGCATCAGAATGTCTTAGGGGAAAAGCAGAGAAAGACTGCTGCCCCAGTGGAAATAGAAGTGCTATTTCCAGGAAGAGGAGGGGATGCATCCTGGGTTAATGAAAACAACAGTTTGCATTATAGTTTCTTTGAAACTTTCAGACATTATTAAATGAAACCAGCTGACTTTTTTTGATATCACCTGTTGCTAGGTAGGCCATTCCAATAAATGTTAGGAAATAGTGAGCTTAGTGACTCAAATATAAAGTCAAAAAATTACCTTGTTCAAACAGGAAATCTGAGCAAACCTATCTTATCTATTTGCTGCACTAATCTAGACCAAAAAAAACAATTAAAAAAAAAAAAACCTCTACGGGCTAAGAGATTGCAGCTGTGTACAAGAGGAACAGACTCCCTTCAGCCTGGTGCATCATCAGCAGAACTGTTGGCTGAGTTGTACAGCATCTATTATTTTTAGCTATGCAGAAGGTGGAGAGAACACAGCTGGATTTTCAGATCACAGCAAGAGCTATAATATAATCACCATTTATTAATATCTTTATTACTCTGTATGAATAAATAATACCCCTCAATAGAAAAATCCTTCTATCACTTGAAAAGCAAAGCAGGTGGATTAGGACATCATCAATAGAGAATGAATATGGAAATCCTCCATGTCTTTCAAGTTACTTTTCAAGAGCACAATAGAATTTTAAAGATATGAGGACATATGAGAAATTCACCAAAGGTAGACAATTATCCTGGCCTTTTGTTAATCATTACCAGGATTGCAGTTGAAGATGGAGCATCCATATATATATTCTACTTTAACTATATTTTGATAAGTCCCTTCTAAATATTATGTGATCTTTGTTTAATCAAATCTTTATAGAAAACCCATTGGTAACTTAGAAGAAAACAAATGTATAAGAAAAAAAAAAGACTAAAGGAAGATTTTGTGATTTGGAGTCCCATAGATCCGGGATCACTGATTCATTCATTAAAGAGGAAAAAAAATTCCTCAGCACTTATTCTATGCCAGGCAATGTTCTAGATGCTGGGAATACAGTAGAGAACATACAAACAACATCGCTGTCCTCATGCAGCTTACAGTCAAGTACAAAAACATTTCCTGTAAAGAGTCATATAGTAACTAAGTTTAACTTTTCAGGCCAGATAGTCTCTATTGCAACAGTTCAGTTTTGACATTGTGGTGCTTAAGCAACCGTCAGTTATACATAAACAAATAGGTACACTTTTATTCAAATAAAACTTTTTTTTTTTTTTAATATCAGGCAGCAGGCCACACTTGGCCCATTGCCATGGTTTGCCAATCCCTGGTCTAGCGGATTGCTGATTAAGGCTCTACCACATAACTAGCTGTTATTGATAGCCTATTAATTTCTTATTGTACTTTCAAATGTTATAATAGTAGCTACTTTAGAGAGGTATTGCAAGAATAAATGGAATAATGTATGCAGCAGGCCCTAGGACTCCTAGTGGGAAGTGAAGAAATATCATTTAATTCTGTACCTAATTCCCTTTCTCTATAAATTCAGAAACTAGTAAACCAGGAAGTCCTGTAAAAAATGCATTCTGTGCTTCTTCACCATTCATTCTTTCAAGTTTTCTAGTTCTTTGAGTTTCTATAAATAAAAGGGTAGCAGTCTATAATAGAACCCTGTAGGTTTGAAGAACTTGGATCCTTTTGATCCCAACTTGATTTCTAAAGTATATGAATAAAAATTATAGAAACTTATTACTTTGATTATTAATATGGACTTGGCAGAAGTAAAATAAGAAAATGTCAGATTCTTCTTTTTGTTTGATAAATTATGAATAGTTAAAAACAGTGATTTAGGGGTAACTGGGTGGCTCAGTCGTTAAGTGTCTGCCTTCGGATCAGGTCGTGATTCCAGGGTCCTGGGATCAAGCCCTGTATCAGGCTCCCTGCTCAGCGGGAAGCCCGCTTCTCCCTCTCCCACTTCCCCTGCTTGTATTCCCTCTCTCACTGTGTCTCTCTCTGTCAAATAAATAAATAAAATCTTCTTAAAAATAAAATAAAATAAAAACAGTGATTTAAGAATATTACCTGGTTGGGGAAGGCATCCATACATTCTTGATGGGTTTGGCTGCATCCCTGTGGGAAGCATGGTGGAGCACACAAGACACATATAAGATAGATAAAATGTTTTCCTTACCAAATTGGAAGTCTCTGGTCAGATCAATAAGACATTTGTTAGCTGATCCAGTACGTCGACTGGATGGCTACTACTAGCCAAGTTTCATCTTTGAATTGGAGCCTCCCTGTCCTCCTGCAGCCCAAATTCTAGTGGAGAAATACCCAAGACAAACAGAATACACAAGTGAAGTAAAGACTCTGAACTTGGAGATGAATAAAGGAGACAAAAAGGTTGGAAGAATGTATTTCGGAGGTGATGGGTATAGTTTTTTGTTTTTAAGGACAGTTAAGGAAGGACCTACTGAGAAGGTGACACTTGAGAAAATCTTTGCTGAGGATGAGAAAGTGAGCCTTGGGGCAGCTTGGGGAAGAGTATCTGAGGCAAAGCAAACAAGAAGTGTAAAGGCCCTAAAGTGGGGCCCTGCCTAGATTCAAGAAGCAGCGGGCAGGTCGTTGCAATCGGGAGGATCAGAATGAGCTAAGGCGAGGAGTAGCCAGAGGAATGATGTACAGTGAAGCCTGGCGAGTTTAGGGTCTTGAGGGCCACTGTAAGGGCCTTGCCTTCTACTCCCAAGAAAATGGGAAGTCATTAGCATGTCCTGAGTAGAGAAGACACAGGCTCTGACTTAGATACTGCACCGTGGTTTCCCTGAGGAAAATGGACTAAAAGGAGATGGCACCAAATACTGAGACTAGGATGACAATGTATGTAAAACAGTCACGCAGGTTCACCTAATCATTGGCTTGGGCCACTTCTAGTGTGGGAAAAGAAGGATCCTTTGGTAATAAGCACCCATTCAGTTCTTGATTCCATATTAGTTGGGAGAGCATGATTTTCTGTGATTTCCAGGGGGAAAAAAAACTATCAGAAAAGCTGAACTCAATTTTTAAAAGATAATAAAAAAGACTAACCCCATCTCTTAGCCATAGCAGCTGTTCATCCTTGAATGGTCTGGATCGGAAGTGGGCAGCACTTCCTCATGCTCTGGAACTGCCAATCCCAAATCTCCTCTGGCCTCAAAGGTCTGAGCCTTTTTTCCCTTCTTGTAGACCCCTAGCAGCCTCACTGTGAGGCTGTCTTTCAGCAAGCACTTCCTGCAGCGCCCCCCCCAGCGCCGGGCAGCCCGAACTCTACAACCTCAGCTGGGACGTCCAGCTGCAGCTAGAGCCTTCCTGGGGCAGGTGCGGCCAGCGCTGCTCTTCCTTGTGCTGGGGTCTGGCCCTCTGCAGTCGGTGCTGCCACCGTCTGCTGCTCGGCTAGTGGTTAGTTGGGGCAGCCTCTGGCAGACCGTGTCTTGGCCTCTTCCCTTCCGAGTGCTAAAGACTTATCTCAGACATTGCATTCAGTCTGCAGCAGCTCTGTGGACCCATGAAGCATTTGGGGTAGAGCTTTTCCTCCTGTGTTCACATACCAGGCTCTAAAAGCAGAAGAGGAGAGATGCCAGTGTGACAGATTCTGTCCAGCTACTTCCTGCCATCCTGGTGTGCCTGGATTGGAGCATTTTTGACTAGACGTTGTTTATGTTCTAACCAAGAGGTTCATTCTTTGTTCCTCAAATCATATTCCTACTTTTTTAGACTGATGTCCCTCTTGGACAGGGCCCATGTTTCATGTGTCTTTATCTCCACAGTTTTTATATGTTCTCTTATGAAAAGTTTGAATGAATGAATGAATGAATGAATGAATGAATGAATCTATAAAACCCTCTCAGGGACTTGTCAAAGCTTTCTGTTTAGGCCTAATTATTATCATTGTTTAGTCTCCTGAATACATGAGAATATCAATTTTTTGTCCATGTTAGCCATACAGGCTGGCCTACAGTATCCATTATTTGTGAGGGGCCAATACACAAGATGTGAAGGTGATTATTGTCTACAGATATTCCAAGGGTGAAGTGGAGAGATAACATTTTCTCTAGGTGGTAAAGCTTGAGCTAAACAAGTAAAGATGAATAGCGTTTACACAGAAGAAAGCATTTTCAGATAGGAAGAAAAAGAGGAACCAACGAGCATGGCATGTTAAGCGTACTGGGGCAGTGAGGACACACATTAATGGTAATTCATGCCGGGAAGCAGAGAGAGGTAAGGACAAAGGGCAAAGAGAAGCCAAAATATGGGTGGATCTTTGGGTGTTTTCCCCTCCTCTTCCTTTCCACTCTCCTCATTATAAATCAGAGCCTGTGTCTCTTCTGCTCAAAATCTTGATTGATTCCCATTTTATTCAACATAGAAGCCAGCACCCTCGCCATAATCCTTACAGTGAAGGCTTGGACTTCATCCTGTAAGCTCTGGGGAACCAACAGAAGGTTTGAACTGAGGAGTGTCTAATAAACCAATGCAGATAGGACAGTAGTAGAATCTTCCCATTGCCCCTTCCCATCTTTTCTTCCTGAACTCTGTCAAAATATGTCAACATCAGTTCAAAATGCTTCTATTTTTTAAGCAGGTAAAATGAGTGTCTCAACATCCAGGAGTTTAACCAAGTGCCTGGTGCTGTCAGGGCTAAGTTGTTGGAGTGCAGAAGGTGATGTCTACCCATGCTCTGCCTCTGAAAATGGAATCAAGGCAGCCACAATGTGAGCAACATATGCTGCTAGTTGGCTGCCTGGTTACCCTGACTGGGTCCATTAATATAAAGCATAAACAAAGCCTGGATGAATGGGGCTGGCCATTCTGTTGCAACATATGGTGGTGGCATCCCAGATATTTTTATCTTACTCCTACCCAGATGTTTAGCTCTCCTGACACTCAGCTTTATCTGGGAGGCAAGGTGGTAGAGAATGCCCTTGTGATTTGAGGGAAAGTATGTTTTGTTTTGGTTTGGTTTGGTTTGGTTTGTTTTTTTCAGTACCTTGCAAAAATAGATTAGTGATCAATTAATAAGTCTTCTAAGGTATTTAAAGAAAATTAAACAGTATTTTTTAAACAAACCAATAAATCCCTATCAATTGATCATTCTCCCTTTCTTTTTTACGTTCCTTTCTCTAAAACCTTAAAACTCAAGCAAAGTAAAACTTAGGTATTGAAAGGATACCTTTTCCTGAAAAAGTGCAGTTAAACCAAATCTAATACTTTAGCCAAAATTGTTCAGGTTTGCTTGTCTTTCTCTTTAGTTACACAGTGCTGGCCATACAGTTCTATTAGGCTCAGTGGTGA
Source organism: Ailurus styani (assembly GCA_002007465.1). Taxonomy (NCBI): domain Eukaryota; kingdom Metazoa; phylum Chordata; class Mammalia; order Carnivora; family Ailuridae; genus Ailurus; species Ailurus styani. Next base: position 3,437,751 of record LNAC01000134.1, read on the forward strand.
TTCTGAAGAACAACTTATGCATGGAGGCTGTGGATGCAGCAGAAAAGATTAGTGCAGGTCTGGTGTTCCTTCCCCAGCTGACTGGCTCCTTAGGTTGTACTGGCAATCGTAGACGACCACTTCTTCTAAGATCCCCTTGGAGTTTTTTATTCTGATGCTTAGTCTTCACAAAAGACCAGGTTGAAAACCTTCCACCCACTGAAGTCTGAGCAGGCACGTGCCTTGCCACTTTTGGAGTCCTCCAAGGAAATGAAGAGATGTCCTGGCTTTGGCTATTTTTGCCTCATTGGCAAGGTTAGCAGTTATCACTCTCTACCAGAGCAGCTGGAGAATAGAGCTTGCCTTCCCAGAGGTCCATCAAAGTTCTAGGGTAGCAGAGAAATAAGCAGTCTCCTAATAAGAAAGAGAAGAGTGCTGAGTATAATATAATAATAATATAGTTAATAATATAACCATAAATATATTATAATTATAAATATAGTATATTAAATATATTAATTATATTATATAATTAATAATATATTATATGTGTTAATTAATATATAATTATATTAATATATGATATATTAAATATATTATGAATATATTATATATTATGATATAGTTATAATATATAGTTTAATTATATTATATTATAATATAATATATTATTGCATGTCAAATAATATATTAATTATATATGATTATATGTTGTATATAATATATTAATTATATATTATATAATCTTATAATAAGATTATTATATATTATATAATATATTATATATTATATTATATGTTATATATTATATATTTTATATATTATATTATATATAATATTAATATATATTATATATATTATATATTATTATATGTTATATATTATAATGACATAACTATAAATATTTAACTATATAATAATAATACAAAATATATAGTTAATATAATAATAACATAGTGTGCCTGACTCCATCCCAAGATTCCTATGTGCTTTGCCAACATTCTATCAAACAATCCCCAGTGGCGAGTGACGATTATCAACACTTTATAGGTGGAAGCCATGAGAGTTCTGGGAAATATGGAGCCCTGAGAGCCTAAGCAAAGAATCATAATATTAGAGTTGATAGATTTACTGAATTTCTGACTGCACTGGAGCCCTTGGGCCACTTCTCTTCTTAATGTGCCTTCTCTGTTGGCAGTTTTATCAATGTCATAAATTTACATATCATGAAGCTGTGTGTGTGTGTGTGTGTGTGTGTGTGTGTGTGTGTGTGTGCGTGTGTGTGTGTGTGTGTGTGTGTGTGTGTGTGTTCCCATGCCTGTCTCTCCATTTCAGACCTCTGTCCTGTGGGGTACCTGCTGCTGTGAAGCAGACCTTGGCCAAAGAGCCTGTCACTAAGAATTTGTCACCAAAGCTAGTCTGTCTTGATTTTTTTTTCATCTTCTAACTTCCTTTGTCTTTCCTTCCCCCAAACTCCTAATTTTATGGGAAGTATGGGAAGTTAAGACCTAAGAACCCTTACCCTCTCTTACCTGAATTGTTGCTATAGACTCTGAAATACTCTCCTTGGCACTTTAATTCTCCTTCTAAACAATCTCCTCACCCCCATGTCGTATCTGATATCACCATGGCTTAGAGTACTTCTGTGTTCTCAACTCCTGAAGTATAGTTGGTCAATGTGAAGCAAGGGTTTCCAGTTCTTTGTTATTTATAATACATAAAAATATGATATATATCAAGTATAGGATATAAAACATTTAAAAACAATGTAATGTCAAAATAGATTATATCCACAACTCAGCCTTTAAAAAATATTTGAATTATGGCCAACTTTATGCTATTTATGTAGTTAAGTGAAAAAGGAAGACACAGAAAAAATATGTATGCTATAATCCCATTTTGATGTTTGGTATGTGCAAGTGTGTGCATTTGGGAACATATGTAGTAAACCGACTTAAATGATTACCTCTGTGTTATAACTTTTCTTTTCTTCATTGTGCTATCTTAAATTTTCTACAAAGAGCACTTATTTATAACATAAAACAAAATCACGGGCACCTGAATGACTCAGTCGCTTAAGTGTCTGACTCTATCTCAGCTCAGGTCTTGATCCTCAGGGTCATGAGTTCAAGCCCCACACTGGGCTCCACATTGGGTATGGGGCCTACTTAAAAAAAAACATTATATCCATGTAAGGTAAAAAATAAATTAACTTGTTGATTCTAGAGTCAATACTTATTTGGGCCCATTTAACAGGTCTAAGAGAAGTCTGTTTTCTTAGGAAAATAATAACTGTGATGCACTCTTATTAATGGATGTTCATTGTTTGAGGTCATCAGTCAAGGGATATTGCGACAAAATGATCATGGATACTATGCTTATCTATTGAGTGGCCAGGTCAACCGGAGTATAATAATGAAGTGATAAAAGTGATAAAATCAAGGAGGTTAGCCAGAAATTATGGGTTCATTTCTGAGAAACCATAGAAATAGCCACACATTAATTTGTGTGGAGAAGCCCAATTCATGCTACAACCATAATGAAAACATTTTTAGCATTTGGGCAGGTTCTGTCACTTTTCTACAATTCCCTCCTATTCCAAAATGACAGGGAAATTTCAGATGGAAAGTTCCTGTCTTACCAGGATTTTTTTTTAGCACAATACTAAGAAACAAAGGGAAAGATTAAACCATGTAAAATAGTTACTTTTTTCAAGACACAACTTTGCCAAGAAAAAATTTTATTGACTCAAATGTTTAGATGTGTGTTACTAACAGTATATGCTGTGAGTGGTCAGTAGACATCGAGAGATTAGTGTGGGCTGGAATAGTCAGAGGAAATTTCAAGCAGATGTTGGAAACACACCTGTGTCTTAAAAGACAGGTGTGTCAATATAGAAGTATCATTGGTCAGGTTAAACAACAAGGAGCATGCCAAGAAGGCTGAAATTAAATGCAATATGTGGGTGGGTGAGTTACAAGGGATCAGCCTGACAAATTATTGACCTTTTGTTAATAAAGTAGACATTCTAAGTGTCAGCTGATAATGCAAAGTCAAAAAAATCTGACTGTGTGCCTGAAGTTTTATAGTGGGTCACTGGTAGAACCAGCGTTCACACACAGATCTCTATATTGTTGGAGGTGGGTGAAAATTAAGAAGCTGAGGTGACTTTTTCCTTTAAAGATCTTGGCCATAGTTCTTTGGATCTGACCTTCAGGACTCAGTTGTAGCCACTCTTCAGTATTTTGAGTTATCCTAGCATAGTGAGGGTGGGCCCAGATCTCTGGAAGAGGCAAGGTCCTAAGTTGCAGCCCTACCTCTATAATTATTCAGCTGTGTAACATTGCGAAATGGGCATCATATCGCCGAAACTCAGTTTCCCCACCTGTAAAATAGGGATAAATATCTGATGGTGGTATTGCCATGTCTAGGAGGTGATGCATGTTAAGTATTTAATACAGGGCTTGGGACATTGTAGACATTCAACATGTGATAGATAACAAAATGTTTTCCCAGATATGTAATAATGTGAGGGCTTTTCACACCAAAGTTAAGGAAAGGAAGAGAATTTTTCAAAGGAGAAGAAAAGTAAAATGTGTTAGAGATAGAAAAGGAGAAAAATATATAAGGAAGAATGCTATCCCATGCCTCACTGGGGGCTGTTTGCTGTGTAAGGAAACACTGGAAAACCTCAAAATACCTTATAGTTGAGAAATCCTGGTTGCTATTTATCTAAAGGAGCAGTACATGTTAATAAGAGAGAGAGAGAGGCAGAGAAAGAGAAAAGGAAGGAGGGTGGGAGGGAGGGAGGGAGAGATTTGTGGCAGCTGAAGATAGGAATGACAGTAATTGGGGCTCTAATTTTTAAAAAAAAGCCTGAAGAGGGTAAGAATTAATTCTTGTACTGGCCTGCCAGTTATAGTCAGAGGCTCTCTTCTGCCATCCCCAGAGAATGAAAGGGCTACCTAACCCTTCAGGAGGACAAGGGTACCCACATAAGAGGAGTTGCAGTTGGGTTCATCTGACCATGTACATTTCAGCCTCCTTATTACCCACTGTGCCCACTGTAGCATGTAGTGTTGCTCAAAAGCGTTGCAGATTATTGTAAATGACTCTTTGTGCTTCAAATCATACTGTTTTCCATCAGAAAACTTTTTCTAGGACATTGGTAATCCTTCACCAACCTTCTCTCCCAGAGCCTTCCTATCCGTACACGTTCTTTCCTTCTGAGATTTCTTATCAGTGCCCCCCTACTGCACAGCGATTTTGTGCAAACCCCTCTGATGTGAAAACTGAGAAAAATCTTTCTGGAATCTTTTTGAAGCTTTGATTGATGTAAAGCACAATAAAAGCACAGCTGGAATTGGAGATACCAAGCTCTGCTTTTTAGCTCAGCATCGAAGAGAAGGGTGGATAGTGGCTTTGTTTGGCCTTGAATGTAAAAGCAGAAGCAAAATGAAGCAGGGTGCCATTTGTAAAAATACTTTGGAACAATAACGGTGCTTTGAAACTAATGAGAATAATGTTTAGATTAATAGCTTAGGTCATATTTCATGTATTATATCTCACCCCGGAGAAAAAGAGCAAAAGGAGAAAGTTGGCATACCCTTCAAAAATCTACACACATCACTAATCAAAGGATACCTTTCAGTGTTCTTGCAAAAAATGCAATAAATGCTAGCTAAAATCTCCTACGATGCATCCCATTTCTTCTACAAACTTTTTGCCATCATCTTTTAAACTTTGGACCAAATTACTTTTTCCAAATATCTGTGTAGATGAAATTCTTAAACCTTTTTAAATGGAAAGGGTCATAGAGCACTTTGAGAAACTGAAGAAACCATATATCCTAATATTTAGAAATTCATATACTGTTACATACACGTACACACATATCTCTCTCTCTCTCTCTCTCTCTATATATATATATATATATATACATATATATATATATATATATATATTTTATTTTACTTCATTTTCTTAAAGTAGGCTTCATGCTGGGCGTGGGCCCAACATGGGGCTTGAACTCCTGACCCAGAGATCAAGAGCCAGATGTTTAACCGACTGAGCAGCCAGGCACCCCACTCTATATATTTTTTGAACCTAATTCAAAGAGGCTCACAGATTCATGATGAATCCTTAGTTCAGTGAATTCTAGATTAAGTACATACTCTAAAGCAAGTCAATGTCAAAGCGATTCAAATGTGAATGAAGATAAGTTTGCCTCCTCTTAGGATGGATTTAATATTAAATAAATAAAAATGGCTTAAGAGTTTACCACAACTAAATATATGTTAGTAGTTACTCCTTTATTATTGTTATCAGCATCTGTACTTAATACCATTTTTAAGAATTGGAAAACAGAATTTTGAGGAACAAAAGGACTTTCGGGTTCATGAAATAAAACCACCCAATTTTTTACAAGTATTTAGGACCATTTTTAACAGTTGTTTGCATGTTTTATTTTATGTGAAAAAGAAACTAATTTGTAAAATTATAATCCAAATGAGCTTTTTAAATGAGCTTTTTAAAAATATCAACTTACCAGATGTCAACAACTTTACAGCTTTTAAAGGTGTGCTGAGAAAAAAAATAGGCTTTTTTATAGTATGCTTATAATTATTGAAGAGAAATGTCTTTTTTTTTAAAGATTTTATTTATTCATTTGACACAGAGAGAGAGATTACAAGTAGGCAGAGAGGCAGGCAGAGAGAGAGGAGAGAGGAGGAAGCAGGCTCCCCGCTGAGCAGAGAGCCCGATGTGGGCCTCGATCCCAGGACCCTGGGATCATGACCTGAGCCGAAGGCAGCGGCTTTAACCCACTGAGCCACCCAGGCACCCGAGAAATGTCTTTAATATAAACAAACAAAAACAGCATTCAGTCCATAACCATGCTGTGTAGATAATATAGACAGTAATGAAAATAGTTACAGTTATCCAGTCAATGGGGGGAAAGCAAGCTTTTGAGATCTTGTTTTTTAAGAGATTTTATTTATTTAATTGAGAGAGCAATAACGAGACATAGAGCATGAGCTGGGGGGAGAGGGAGAAGCGGGCTCTCTGCTGAGCAGGAAGCCTGACATAGGACTCAATCCCAGGACTCTGGGATCATGATCTGAGCCCAAGGCAGGGGCTTAACCAACTGAGCCACACAGGTGCCCCAGCTTTTGAGATCTTTAGCTGAAAAATGTTTTACAGTTCTTACTGCTGGAATTCTATATTCTTATTAAATGACCATCCTCAACAATAGTAGGGTTGATAAAGAGAGTATCTCTGCAGCTGGTAGACATTCTGTGTTGTTGGTTCTATGCCACCAGGTGCTTTTAGGATTTTGCATTTCTGGCTGGGCATTAGAGTTACAGGGCTATCAATGTTAAGATGCTGCATTATGTTGGCTTTCATCTCCTGGAATTTCTTTATCTACTTCACTTCATTACATTCCTTGTAGAACCTTTGTCTATTGCCCAATAAAGATTCAGGTACACTGGCCCACTGCATTCTTCTACAACCTGATTGTCAGTATCATGTGTCACTATTGTCTGTCTCACAGTTGGAAAACTGTGATTAAAACCCACTGAGTCCCTGTAGCTAGTACTTCAGGAGCCAAGAAGCCAAGGCCTTCTGGAGGACTCTCCATCTCCTCCTTCTTTTCTCCACTATTGATCTTCTCATAATTCTGCTGGCAACTGTGAAGACAAGCCCTCTGACATAAAAAAAAAAGTGTGGAATTTCTAGGGTTTCTGGCATTATTACTGTCTGGCACTGGAACCCACCAGGGCCCACTCCCTCACTTCTTTCTTTTTCAAGAACACCGCCCTACAATTTCTTCATCTCCTGTATTGTAATGGAACTTTATTGGTCATTTATGGCAGTTTAGTGTCCAAAAAAAAATCTTTCTTGGTGTCATTCTTGATGAATAAATCATATCACTTGTAACCACTTTGCTGTCTCCAAAATCTTCCTTGCAGTGACATTTTTTCTCTGCCATGGTACCTCCAGTGTGAGCCTCCCAGACCATGATTCCCTGTGCTGCTCTCCTTGGTGCTGGACTTGCTCTGTGGGCACTGAAGATCGAGATTGACAGTGGGGTAAGGGGTGATGACTGGTTGGTCTCATCCTAACTATTGATCATTCACAGCAGCCAAATCTGGATGAGATGGTGACTGGACCCATGATGGGGATGGCATAGTTTCTCAAAACTTTCTTCTGGCTGAACAAAATCAGTCCTTACAAACAGGAAGAAGGTGATGTTAAGAGGAATGAAGTTGGGACCCATGGGTGGCACAGTCGGTTAAGTGTCTGACTCTTGGTTTCGGTTCAGGTCATGATCTCAGGGTTATGAGATCAAGCCCCATGTCCCACTCCAAGCTCAGCAAGGAGTCTTCTAAAATTTCTTTCTCTCTGCCCTTTCTCTCTGTCCTTCCCCGTGCTGTCTCTATCTCTGTCTCTGTCTCTCTCTCTCCCAAATAAATAAATAAATCTTAAAAGAAAAAAAAAGAGAGAGAGAGAGAGGAATGAAGTTGCCAAGAACCACAAAATGGGAGAGCAGGAAGGTGCTCTAAAAAATCACTTCATCCAAACTCCCATTCCAACCATTCTTATTTCATGGAGTTTCAGATTGTTGAATTCACCTGTCTAAGGTCACTTGGCTATAAAGTTGCAGACTTCCTCTCAAAGTCCCATGCTTTGAGACAAAAGGTTATATACAAAACAGAAGTAACTTTAGTTCTCAACTGTAGATGTCTTTGGTCACAGGAAACCAAAGGAAGCACATTCAGCATCATGCTAAGAACTTTCAAGCTCGTTTCCAAGATGAAACCTTAGTAATTGTGCTGGTTTGACCTGCAGTACTTTTGCTCTAAAGAACACCTTTACAGTTCAGACAGTCCTTTCCACTCATTAGAGATTTAAATCAACTGAAGGTAAGTAGCTTGCTCATAGTACATCAACTCCTTACTTCAAGCCCTTCTTAAAAGGAATAAAAGCTCTTAATACTTATTTAAGCTTAACTACCTTTTCTTCCATTCTCAGGTGGATTTTTTGTTGTTGTTACTCTTTCATCTCTGCTGACAGTGCCAAGACCATGAAAAAACACTCTCTGCATATAATGACTGACAGTAAATGACTAGGCTAAGACCTAGGAGTGCTGATCCTGTCATTTATTCAGCTGAATGACTTTATTCAAGTAACTTGTTAGTTAGGGGAAAGGGATTTTCTGTTCATGAAAATCCAGAGATACAGAAAAAGGAAATATATGTTTCTCATCCTCCAGGTAAGAAATATGGTTACATTTCCCTAGGAAACATTTCCATCAGTGCAGCTATTTTGTATAAAGTACTTCCTCTCTAACTAGATGAGAAATCTTACCATAATTCATAAATTATTTTATGAAATCATTGTATCAAAGATCTGGGAGATCTTGGAGTTGAGCTTTTCCAGATTAATTCATTTTACAGATAAGGAAACTGAGACTCACTAAAGATGGTTTATTTGTGAAAGTCATCTAACATGTTGATATCAAGATTATGAAAATCCTTTTAGCATATCAAGCCAACTCATCACTATCACGAATCTTCCATAATCAGAAAAAGCTATGGATTAGATCAGGGAATCCACATTGTCTAAGCCTAAAAAAATAACATCTTTTGGGCAGGAATATAGCAGTAGTTCAGGAGCAGTCAATTTTCAAGAGACTTTATATACTCTTCCTGGGGACAGATAGAGCCAGTGTTCATAGGTCACTTACCTCTATTGATTTGAAGTTTATTTTTTATAAAGGAACAATTCTTTTTTTAAAAAAATATTTTATTAAATTATTTGACACAAAGAGGGAGAGAGATCACAAGTAGGCAGAGAGGCAGGCAGAGAGAGAGGAGGAAGCAGGCTCCTTGCTAAGCAGGGAGCCCAATGCAGGGCTCTATCCCAAGACCCTGAGATCATGACCCGAGCCAAAGACCGAGGCTTTAATGCACTGAGCCACCCAGGTGCCCCTATAAGGGAACAATTCTTTGGAATGAAAGTCTTTCTGATTCAGAAAACAATGCAATATATTTCAGTGAAGTTTGACTCATCAAAACACATTTCTTAGATTTTTTTAAAAATCAGGTCATCTTTGAGAGAACAATAGAGACTACTATTTAGGTTTATGACAAGTAATTTTGTCTGAGAATTTGTGATTCAACTTCCCTTTAAGACATTAGTGAAGGGGTGCCTGGGTGGCTCAGTGGGTTAAAGCCTCTGCCTTTGGCTCAGGTCATGATCTCAGGGTCCTGGAATCGAGCCCTGCATCAGGCTCCCTGTTCAGCAGAGACCCTGTTTCCTCCTCTCTCTATGCCTGCCTCTGTGCCTACTTGTGATCTCTCTCTCTCTTTCTCTGTGGAATAAATAAATAAAATCTTAAAAAAAAGAAAGAAAGAAATTAATGAAGCTTTTCTTCCTCTTATTTTCTTCATCCCAGTTTTTTTTTTTGGATCTTTCCAGTCTCCTTTCCTTTCTTCTACATTATTATGAATATTAAATTTTATTTATATGTTCCACAACTCTTTCTTATACATACTCACTTTGTGCTACATACTGCTATGTTTTTACTTAAATATTGCAGAAGGCAACTGCAGATATAAATTCATAGTAGATTTTACAAACATTCAAATAGAAATCAATTAACCCAGTAGACAAAAGGAAGTACACCCAAGTAGCAGAAAGAAGGAAAAAAATTTCACCAGAAGAATCCTAATTGTTGCTAGAAATGGAATGAGATTTGAGTTAGAACACATCAGAAGCAACAAGAGGAAGATCTTTCAAAAAACTACATAAAAGCAGGGAATTCAAAACATTCTTTGTGTATTTCATGTTCATTCATTCATTCAAAAAATACATATTGGAAAACTGGTATGCACTAGGGACACTATTTTTAGTACTCAGTCTACATCATGAGTAAAATCAGTAAGATCCCTTCTTCTAAGAATCTATCATTGTAGAGCAAGGAGGTAGACAATAAATTGCAAACTTAATAAATAAAGTATATTATTACAGAAAGTACTTGCTGAAGGGAGAAAATGTGCCACAGTTGCTGCAAACCTAAATACTCCAGGCAGGGTAAGCCTCTTTGAGAAGTCGACGTTTGAGCAGTGGCTTGATTGGGAAGGAAGGAGATAGCCATGTGGTTGTTGGGCAAAAGGGCATCTCAAGTGGAGCAAATTGTCAGTACAAATTTCTGAAGATGTAAGAACAGAATGCGTCATGGAGGGAAAAAAGGGGGTATGCCAAACAGAAAGGGGAAAGTTGTAATAGACGAGATCGCAGAAGTAATTGTAGCTCAAATTACAGAGGATGCACTGGACTTGTTCTTTCTATCACCCATACTAAACACAGTATCTGGAATAGAGTTAATGATCATTGCACACTAAGAGAATGACTGAATAAACAAGTGGAAGTATGAGTAAGATTTCATGGCATTTCCTACCATTTAAGTGGGAAGAGTGGGGGGGGTAGAGTGATGCCTGCTGCCCAAGATGTTTAATTATCTATGTATGTATGTATGTATGTATCTATGCCCTAAATGATGTTGAACTGGCTTTGTTTAAAATATTTCTGATGTGAAAGATCAGATAATGATTTAGGTCCAGGGTCATACATCATGAGGTAAAATAATTAATGTCATTATTTCTGATGTGGTTGAGTTATTTCATGCTTATTTCATTTTCCTCTCCACTATTCCCATATGCCCTTCATGTTCTTACTTTCTCCCTTCTATTCTACCTTCTCACCCAGAGGTATTCTGAGCTTGTGGAAGTGGAAATGTGTAGTAGTTCAAGAGTTTGGGTATAACAACAGCAAGGTGGAAAGATCTGCACTGCCTACCACTGAACCCCTATAAAGCTAAGAGCAAGGACACAAGGAAAATTTCCTCCATTCATCAAAAATACGCCATTGCTTTCTACTAGTCTCATGTATCTTTGAAAGAATGTCCAAATGTCCCTGCTGGCCACATAGAGTGATCCTTTTATGGGTTAATTTTTCCGCCGTTAACTTCATGAAGTAGCTTCTAGTTCAGATGCGACAGCATCATAAAAAAGGAAGAGAGCTGATTGGATTTTACTAGATTTCTTTGGATCTTAAATACTGATATGGCTTAATACCTCCACTGTGTGTGTGTGTGTGTGTGTGTGTGTGTGTGCACGTGCACGCACACGTGTGTGTAGGCATGTGCATGTGCATGGCCACAAACACGTGGGTAGAGGAGACTTCTTCATTTCTCTACTGAATGTAAAGTTTATGACCTTGGAAGGAGCTGGAGGTTTTGCATACTTTGGCAACTATTTCCCTTGATAACATTTGGACTGTCAATGTTATAATCCTTCGCTTCCTACTCCCACCTGCAAGAAAAAGCAAGGACCCAAATCTACCTGGAACATCTGTTTTCTAGGATGACTTTTTGGCATTTGTTATTATTAGATTAATGCTTGCTCATTGAAAACACACACACATGCACACCATACAGAAAAAAATAAAATGTAAAATCCCCAAAACCAAGTTCCCCATTCCTTAGAGGTTATCAGTCTTAGCAGTTTAAAATGAATTCTCTAAAAAATGTTCTATGCTTACTCAAATATAGTATACTTACAATTTTTAAAATACTGCATTCAAACCATGCAGTCTAGGCTGCATTTGTTTCCTTGAAATCATTCCATGTTGTTACATACAGATCTTCCTCATTCTTTCTAATGATTATATAGTATTGCTTGGGTGGATTGCTCTAAGATATTTAGCTGGTCTTTTTTTTGATGTTCTTTCTACTTTATCATTATTGTAAATGATGCAAAAAATTCCTGTGCACACACATTTGTATATTGAAATCTATTTGATGATGATTGAAAGTGCTTTTAAAAGCACTTCATATTATTTCTTTAAAAATGAACTGTCTAGAAGGAATCTATAAGAAAAGAGCTGCAAAACATCCCTTATTTCATGCAATTCTAAAAATATAGGTACTTACTAAAAGGTGGATCATGCTTAATTTATTTTTTTCACCTTGGAAAAGAGGCAAATTACAGTAAGCTCAAAGTACTTAAGGTGCTTTAATGTGCAGGGAAGAAAAACATGGAAAATATTATTCCTTTTCATTCTGAGGTTTCATTTAGAGCCCTGCTTTCATCAGAAGATCTTTGTTAGTTCATGTTCACTCAAGTACCATTCTTGAAGGAAACGGTGAAATGCTATATCCAGGTTTCTCAGAGCAGATGTGCCAAATTTTTGTGAAGGCCACTTAAATTTCATGGACCTATGCAAAACTTAATTAAGATGATTTCCACTTCTCTATATGGCAGTGATATGTTTTACCTTGCCTGCTTTATAAAGCGCTCTATAGTCTGATGTTATTTTGCTAGTCAGTTTTACCAGTGGTTTGCTGATAAATGTTTAACCACTGGCTCTCTTCCCCACTAAAAGAAAATGACAATAAACACTGTGAATATACACATGCATAAGTTTATTATAAATCCTACCAATGTAAAGCATATGCAGCATGAAATATATACTTATTAATGAAATGTACAATATACCTTATTCCAAATAGCTAATTGAGTCTCTTACAAAGCTCTGATTAATTTTAGCTGAACTCTTGCTTTCATAGCCAGTATTCACAATGCACATGAACGTGGTTCCAACATTAACATTGGTTACTATTTTAATTATGTTAACAAGTAAGATAAAAGAGAAGTAATGAAACAAAGGTACTGAGGTGATATCACTGAACACTGAACATAGAGCTGGTATGAGATATGCAGTAGCACACCATAGTATGGTATTTCTGTTATATATTACAATAGACAGGACAGTAGTAAAAAGTATCAAAATCATTAGGAAATGATGAGTTTTGAATATGTATTACTTTTTAAAATATAATTTACTTAATGATAACTTCATATAATTTAATTTTAATCATGGCAGTGTTCAATAGCTGACTCAAAAATTTCTTCAAAGCCTGGTAATTGAGTCTTATAAGACTATGAAAGTGGTTCTAGCTCACTTTTAGCTCATATCTCATTAATTTGCAAAGGGTAAAATCTACTACATTTAGAACTATCCTTCAATGCCCCTCCAGATTGATAGAAAAAAGAATTTAAGATCCCATGAATTCAAAGATTGGATAGAGTTTGAATTTTTGGTAAAATGAATCTAATCTGCTGAACTTTTTTAAAGCAGAAGAAAACATGACCTACTTTGCATAGATCTCAAGATTCTAGCAAGATTCTCTTATCCAAATGATTATTTTATAGGAGAGTCAAGTTGAAATCACTAATGAAGTAGGACAATATTCCATGGAAAAGTGTGTTGTGGCCTTCTAACAAGAAACCAACTTTGAAACTGACAGTGTGTTCAGACAAAAAACGATTCTTTGAGTTTAAAGTTATTTCAGACTTTTACATTTTCGTTCCAGGCTCAGGGAAATGTAAAATAATGAACTCCTCCTTCAAAGAAATAAATATTCAAATAATGAGATCATTAGAGGGCCACCTCCCATTCTTTCATCCTGCGGTAGATTCAATAACATCTCAGCAACGTATCTTTGCTCATTAAACCCTGCTTCTTGTATTTTCAGTCATTTTGGGGGGTGGCAAGGAACCAAGGAACACCCTTTCTCCTCTGTGTCCTTGGAACACCCCACTTCTTCTTGTGATGATTCTATGGTATGTACTTTTAACTTCCTTTAGTTTCTCCCCATTTCACTTCCAAAAAAGGCTGTACTTTTCTTCAACTAGAACTCCCTCAAAGAACAAATTTATATAAACCCATACATGCCCCTCAAAGTTGATGGACAAAAGAAAATTTTACATTCATACAAAGATTAGATGAAGTTTGCATTTTTGGTAAAGTGAATCTCCTAGGCTGAACTCCTTTAAAGTATAGGGAAAAGATGACCTACTTTGCCTAAATCTTGAAATTCTAGCAAGATTCTTTGATCCAAATGATTGTGTGTGTGTGTGTGTGTGTGTGTGTGTATTTAGTTTGAAAATGCAATGGAAATCAAATTAGCATTAACTAGGCAGAGTTTTATCTTAGAGACCAGGGAGAGTATTCACTACAGAGCTAGGACAATCCTTGAGACCATGGGCTTGCCTTGGTGTAATGTGGTCTCACCTCGACAAGAAGGATGACTTTGCAGATTCTCCACAGCATTTTGCTTTTTATGTTTTCATTTAATAGTGTGACATCCTACGACAATTATCATTATTTTTGGTCCAATTTTCCCTCTGAAGCAGCTTTGACACAGATCAATGCATCTCAGTGTCGTTTTTTATGGAGCTGCAACATCAGAACCTGACAGCTGGAAATCTTAATTGGTCCAGTGACAGAAAATATAATGACTGCTCACAGTGACTTATTTTTTCTGACCTTGTGTTTAATTCAAAGGTAAATTTTCATCTCACTATTGGAAAAGAGAAAGTTGTGGGGTGATGAGTGGGGCAGGTGGGCCAGAGAAAGGCCCCTCTTTTGGAAAAAAATTGCTATGGGTTTGGGGGCTATTATTGAATTAGGGTTTAAATGCTCATCTCCAGTAATGGATACCAAGGGTCTCCATGCCTATTTGAACTGCCAACCTTTCTGCTGTGCCTGTCATTACAAATGGCAGCAGACACAGAATGCATCATGGAAGGTTGCCCATAAGCGACTGGCTGTAGGCCCTATCACGAAGGCCACCAGACAGCTGTCAAACAGACTGGCATTTGATTGTTACTGACTTGGTCTGGAGCCCAGTGACTTTGACCCAGAGGCAAAAGGTTTCCTATAATACCACCCAAATTGCCCAATCTTCCTGGTTCTGGAGAGAAAGCTTTTTCTAGAATAAAAACATGAGATTTGTCCTACTGAGCCCAGCTATGAAACCAAATTTTCAAAGGTCCTATTGACAGTTAAAGCTGGTGTATTAAGAAAGTACTAAATTCCCAACATCTTTACTTCACCTTGGATGAGGACATGGCGTAAAGAAAGAGCATGACAGTGAAAAAAAAAAATGCTGGAGTTACTTTAAAAAGACATCTCTGGGCTATATTTGCAAAGCTAACCTAATTCACTAAGAAGTCATGAAAAGTAAAGAGTATATTGCATATATAAATGCCCACTAACGGCAAATCTCCCCTAGAGTTGTAACTGATGATAATGAAGACAAGAGCAATGATGATGGTGGTGGTGATGGTGCCAGTGTTAGTGGTGGTAAATTGAATATTTTTCTTCTACGGACATATTATTAGCATTTTCTTACAATATGAAAAGATATCAAGGACACTTTTGGTCAAGGCTGTAGTACTAAGTATTTAAAAGCCTAGACTTTAAAATGTAAATAAATAAATTAAAATAAAGATCTGGCATGGAATTCTGCCTCCATCAGTCATGAGCTGGTAAGCCACAGTTTCATCTTTAAAAGAAAACAAAACTACAACAAGGGATTATTGAAAGGATTAAGTGAGAGAAGGCATGAGAAGCAGTTAGTACAGGGCGCCTGGGTGGCTCAGCGGTTTAAAGCCTCTGCCTTCGGCTCAGGTCATGATCTCAGGGTCCTGGGATCGAGGCCCACATCGGGCTCTCTGCTCGGCAGGGAGCCTGCTTCCTCCTCTCTCTCTGCCTGCCTCTCTGCCTACTTGTGATCTCTCTCTCTCTCTGTCAAATAAATAAATAAAATATTTAAAAAAAAAAAAAAAAAAAAAGAAGCAGTTAGTACATATGCTCAACACATAATTAGTAGTCAGTACTCAGCCTTCCAGCTTGCTCATGTTCCTTTCAATTCAATAAGGGCTGAGCTAGTTCAATTCACCGGACTGAGGCTAAGGAATGGCTCACCTTAGCATGTTTCTCTGCCAGATGTATCTTTTTGTTAGTCCAGGTCTCCCAAGAAGCAAATACCAAAAATAGATTTTCTTTTTTTTTATATATTTTTTTAATTTATTTTTTTTATTCTTTGCCCCAGGGGTACAGGTCTGTGAATCATCCAGCTTACATCTTTCACAGCATTTACCAAAGCACAAACCATCCCAAAAATAGATTTTCTTAAAATCAAAGTCTTTGAAAGCAAATGAAGACAGAGTTGAGAGGAAGGCTGGGGGAACCATTAGATCAGGATGCACCTTTGATCCCAAGTGAAAGAGAGAGGGAAGGGAAATTGGGTGCAAGCATCCTAGATCACTGGGCAGACTAAGGAAGCCTCAGTGAGGACCGTCAGGGAGTCCTCAAGACAGAATCATTGGTGAAGACACAAACCTTATTTTGTGCGGGAAGATTTGTCTGTGCTCTTTCACCAAGGGAAAGTCAAAGTGAGGAAAGTAGTCAAATGAGCCGCATGTTGGAATTTATTCGGATGGGTGCTGGCATTAGGACTCTGCATTATAGCAGCTTTGGCTCTGTTTGATACCTGAGTCATGATTCAAAGTGGAAATAGATTTGGTTTTTACCACTTTTGCGTAGCAGCGAAACTCTAACCCGTTTTCCTATCCTGAGGTCTTTGTACTTCTGGAAATGGAGTTCATTGTCCATTTCCTCATTTTAGCAGGCTTTTTGTGGGCCTATGGCACACTTCTCAGAAAGGCTTGCTAAAAGAATGAATGAATAAATGAATGAATGAAGGGAAGGGGGAGCGGGTTGGGGGGATATTTGGTGCCTCAGAATTGTTTTGTGTTTTCTCTCTGTTATAAAAGACAAACTATGAATAAAAGAAAAAGAAAAAAAGAAACGATGCATTGAGCTCTATTGCTGCTGAACAATTCACAGAATGGTCAGACTATAATATGTGAGATCTGGAAAGAACCCCGTACTAACTGCTCCATTCCACTGAAACGGCTGAGACTTGAAGGGAAGTGACTTGCCCAAGGCTGTAGAGCTAGTAAAGGCAAAGTCTGTACCTGCCTTTCTGTCTTCTCCCTTTCAACTGACTGTGTGGCTTTCCTTTTTCACTTTTTATAATTCATTTGAAAAGAAACATGACTGGTTCTCAGCATTTACAGAAATCCCAGCCAAATACTCCAGATAGTACCAGATCTGTTTGAAGTTATGAAGACACAGTGAATTTGCCATTCATTCATTCATTTAACAAATATTGAGAGCTTATTATGTGGCATGCATTGGTCTATGTGCTAAGAATATAAGAGCGCAAAGACAGGCCAAGTCTCTTCCCTCCTGGGGCTTACATTCTAGTCTATATTCAGAAAGGATATTTTATCTATGACTCTGTCACTCACTGGCCATATGATGTAGAACAAATTTCTTAACCTATCTGAGACCCATATTTCCTTGTCAGAATAACAAAGCCAAGAAATTCTGCTTTGCTTTGTTGTTGGAGGACCAAAGAGGTAATGTCATTAACTCCCTTGGCAGAGTGCCAGGCACATAATAATAATGTGATATAGGATGGCTTTTGTTATAATCAATTCTGGGTATTCCAGTTGCCCTCATTTCAGCCCTATCATTTTTCCTCTTCCAAGAGATGCAGTAGGGGACAAATGGAAGCTCTGCCCAGTGCCATCACTTCTGTACTTACGAAGCTCCAACCACACCAACTTTATGTCTATTCCAGAAACACTCCTGGCTCCTTCTTACTTTAGTGTCTTTGTATCAGACCCTCTGCCTGGAACATCCAACTCTCCCTCACCCATCCTGGCCTCCTACTGCCTTTTTTATCTGCCTCACTCCTACTCATCTTTCTTTCAGTAATTACCACTTGGGAAGAAGGCCTTCCTTAACTTCCCTGGCTCAGTTAGATCTTCGATATAGACTCTTACAGCAGGCTCATTCACACAATTTGCAGAGTCCAGCACAGAATGAAAATGTGGACCCCCTTGTTCAAAGACCCAAACAAAAGTATTGTTAAAGGTATTAGATTATAAAGGTTTTCCCTTCTTCTTCCACCTCTCTTGATTTGTTATGTTTTTTTTTAATTTGTTAATGTTGTTCTAAGTAAAGAAAAATTTAATTTGTAATTTATTAGCATTTTACAGATTGTTAAATTATAACATAAACATTTTAATTATTATATTTTGGCATTCATCTTTATCTCGTGCAATGCCAGGTTTAATGGCAAATGTGAGTTTAAGACGTATGCAAAAATAGGCATTACACAATTCCTATTTTGTAGTCTATACTTGTATATGTATTTCCTTCTTCCAGGAAGAATGGAAATGTTGCACACAACCAATTTAGATGTTTGTATTCTACTTCTTGATATGCACACGTTTTACCAACATTTTCTACTTTTAGCTTACTGATGGATAAAGAATGACTTAAAACAAAGCAAAAAGAAACTGTGGGTCACACTATCTTACCCTTTGCTTCAGTGTCATCATACTCAGCATAAGTGGTTGGCTGATACAGGGAAGTCACATGAGTAAGAAGGGATCTGATAGGCTTTCTTGATCGTTCATGCTTCTTTGAATAACATTAGCTTCTTTCTGCATTCACACTGAGCTCTGGTTAGAACACAAAGTATTCCTCTCGGGTCTGTCAGTTGTAGATGTAAAATACTCACCTTCTATCCTGTAAGTATAACTAAACCTCAATACAGCCAGGATGCTATACTACATATGAACGGGGGAGGAAGAAGTGGTGGACTCTCATATTGCACTGTCTCCTCTGCTCATCTGCATGTTACATTATACCACTGGACTCAACTGTAATACAGAACTTCAAACATAAGATTATTAAGAATTTCAAGATACCAGTGGGAGAGCATTAAACCCAGTCTGCAGCCTTGGCTTGCATGAGCGCTCGTAAGACTCCCCAGATCCTGTGCCTGTGAAGCTCGTCCTGCTAATAGCATCCTGTGCTTTTTCATTGAACTCCTTATAACAGTTGTAATAATAGATTTATGAAATTGTTTGTTTAACATATGCCTCTGTGGCTAAGCTACAAATTGCATGAAGGTAGTGATTTTATATTCCTTAATCGCCTTTCCTTGGGAAGTATCTTTGAGTATATGAACAGATAGATGGGATAAATGGATGGGAAGGCCAGGAGCCTGAAATCTTCTTAAAGTCTCAAGGAATACCTTGAAAGTAATGATGGGAGTTAAAATTATTGTATATAATTAGAATTCGTAGGTATGTTTCATAGCTATTTATTCCCCTCCTCTTTGGGGTTATGTTTCACTTTCTAATTCTGTATGCTCTGCTTGATCAAACCTTAGTCATATAAAGAATCAATGATACTGCCACTTATTTTAAGAGAAAATTTCTTCCTATATGTGTGTGTTTGTTTTAATGACTACACCACTCACATGCATAAAGAAAGAAGCCATCTTTTTCATTAATAATAGATTTTCACATTGCTCAATTCCAAAAGGGAATGTTTCTTCTATTTTTACAGGTCTTATTTTATTAGCCACACAAAGTGAAATAACAGTTCATTTAACTATGTCAAAACCAATAGAGACTCACTGCTATTTGCTTTCTTTTGTATAAATTTTAATGCATTTTTAATTCCATCCCACTGGTTGGTAAACCAACCATTATGGTTGCCACTGCCCTATAATGCATTTCAGTCATTTCTAATAAACCCAGACTTTAAGATGGCTTATCATCATCTCTATAAGCTACTGGAAATGGATTCTCTCCTTGAACTGCTGGTTCCTGCAGCACTCTAGCTAATGAAAGTAGATATGGAAACACTATTCAAGTAAACAAAACTGCTGAGATTTTTTTTAAGGCAAATATAATGTTAGGCAAAATCTGTAATCTCACAGTCTGACCTTCTTTGCAGAAGTTATTCATTTAAATGACAATCCTCTGGTCCCCAGTGACTGTGGTTCCTTTCTTTTATAACATGATTTCAGAAGAATCCATCTAAGTCTAGAATTTATGTACATTTTAAATAGAAAAGGATATATTTAAGCACAAATACACTTTCATTCATTTTTAGCCATAGAAGAATAGGCAGTATATACAAATGTTGGTACATTATCATCTATGCAAAGTCATGTGAATGAATAAAGTTATGTCAACTATTCATATAGTAGAGAAATTAACACAGAATGCTAAAAAATGGATATAGTTCTTAGATTTCACATAATACAACCATTCATAATTTAAAGGAATAAATAATGACCTTGGAGTTATGAAGAGTAGATTTGTCAATATCTCTGCTATGGTATAATCTGATATTGATTCAAAAGCATTTCGGGCATTATTATATCCAGAAGGTAGTAATAAACAGAGCCAACATAATTTCTGTCCTCAGTGAACTTAGATTCAGGGTAAGTGACTTGAGCGAGTCACTTTTCAATCCCAAGTCCTTCTGGCTTTAAAACATTTATTTATTTCTTTGTGTCCTCTTCAGTTTCTTTCGTAAGTGTTCTTTAGTTTTCAGAGTACAAATCTTTTACCTCTTTAGTTAGGTTTATTCCTAGGTATCTTGTTTTTGGTGCAATTACAAATTGGATCAATTCTTTGATTTCTTTTCCTTCTGCTTCGTTATTGTGTATAGAAATGCAAAAGATTCCTGCACATTGATTTTATATCCTGCAACTTTGCTGAATTCATGTATTAGTTCTGGCAATTTTTCGGTGGAGTCTTCTGGGTATTCCACATAGAATATCTCATCATCTGCAAATAGTGAAAGTTTGACTTCTTCCTTGCTAATTTAGATGCCTTTTATTTTTTTGTTGTCTGATTGCTGAGAACAGTTCCTCAAAAAAACTAAAAATGGAACATTTGCACTACTAGGTATTTACCCAAAGGATACAAAAATATAAATTCGAAGGTGCACATGCACCCCAATATTTATAGCAGCATTATCAACAATAGCCAAGATATGGAGAGAGCCCAAATCCCTTGACTGATGAATGGATAAAGAAGACATGGTACATACATACAATGGAATATTACTCAGCCATCAAAAAGAATGCAATCTTGACATTTGTAATGACATGGATAGGCCTAGAATATATTATGCTAAGTGAAATAAATCAATCAGAAAAAGAAATATCATATGATTTCATTCACATGTGGAATTTAAGAAACAAAACAGATGGGCATACTGGTGGGCGGAGAAAGGAGAGACAGAAACAAACCATAAGAGACTCTTAATGATAGAAAACAAGCTGAGGGTTGATGGAGGGAAGTGGGTCAGGGATGGGCTAGATGGATGATGGACATTACCTGTTGTGATAGGCACAGGGTATTGTATGCAAGTGATGAATCAATGAATTCTCCTGAAACGAATATTGCACTGTACGCTTTTTTTTTTCTTACTGGTACTACTTATTTTTTAATTATGTTCAATTAGCCAACATATCATTAGTTTTTGCTGTAGCTTTCAACAATGCATTAGTTGTATATGTTAACTAAAATTTAAATAAAACTTTAAAAAACCCATTTATTTAATCACACAAATATCTTCTGATATTTACCAGAGATTACCTAAGTGTTACAAAGAGGCACAAAAATAGATTTTATGTAACTCCTAATATTAAGGAGCATACATTCTACACATGAATAACTATGATGATAGAATATATGAAGCACCACAGAAAGATTTAGTTCATTTGCCATGGGAATGAGAAATGAAAAGAGTTTCCGGCCAGCAAAATCAAGGCTCCCTTGAGCAAATAATGTCTGAATTGGGTCTTGGGAGATGCAAAAGATTTTAAGTGTTGAAGCTGAGGAAAGGTGGGAATTATAAGCAGAGAAGGTGGAAGACGGGAGGAGGGCCGCACCCAGGCAAGTGTATAATACGGCCCTCTGTGGCCAAGTGTAGTGTGTGGGAATGCTTCGCCTATGCGCTCCTCTTTTCCTTTAATGGCCTGCTCTAGTAAAATCATTTATGAGGGGTCCTAGTGCAAATATTGCCTTCTTTACCTCTTCCCTAAATGTCTTTTCAAAAGAACCAGTCAATTCCTGCTATTGCCACAGCATGGTACTCGATATGCTATAGTATGGTTATTTATTTATGATTCTGCTAGTCTTACCAGAGTTCAAGTTCCATCCAGGTAAGGACTATGCCTGATTTTTTAATCCCCTCCATTGTGTAGATAGGTTCTGGCTAAATCGATGTTGAATTGAACTCATTTGGAATCATGAGAAATTATGATCGCAAAACATGGATTAGAACCAGATACCCAGGGTCTTGAATGCCATGTTTAGAAAATTAAAACCACTGAGGCCTTTTCCCCTGAATATAATAATAGTAGCTAATTACTTTTGTTCTGGGCCCTATTTTACATGCTGTGCATATTTTATATTGTCTTCAGAACAACATAATGGCAAAGACAATGCTGTCATTCCCGTGTTAGCTAAAAGAAACCGAAGCCTACTGTTTTAGGGACTGGTCCAGAGTCAGAGTCAGTGGTGGGGCCAGAATTTGAACTCTGGAAACATGATTCCAGGAAAAATCCTCTTAACTACTATGTAGAACTGTGCTTCACATAAAGGAATTTTGCAGGTGATTCAAGGTGAATCAGAAGGAAAAGGCGTGAGTGCAGGCCTTCGCCTCAGAGGCAATTGTGACAGAAAAGACAAAATGAGTGCCTTTCTTATGGAGAAGGAGATGAAAATGGAAAAGGGGTTTATATTTGTTGTTCATCCAGAATTTAAAGGGTTGATAAATTATTCCATGTGGGCAGAAGAGAAATGAAAGATTATGAGATTTTTTTTTGAGGCCGTGTAACTGAAAGGAACACTCATTCACAAAAAAATAGAGAACCAGGAGAGAAGCAAAATTCAGCAGGGAAGATAACTCTCTGATCAATAATGCAATTTATTTATTATTTATAAATTACACATATCTGAAATGTGGCATCATTTTGTAATTTCTACTCCTCAGGAAAGGCCCAGTTTATAATACAGTTTATTATGTACCATTGTTGTCATTTGTATTCTGGCTCTGTAGAGATATTTTTTAAAGACACAATTATGACTTATTTTGGAAAATAGACAGCATATATAAAAATTGTTTCCACTAGAGGTTTAGAATGAAAGCTAGAATTTTCACAGAAATATGCTTTAAAAGTAGACAAAACATCGTAGCAAAAATAAGGATTTTTACTATTGGCTCCTCAATGGGTAACCAAAAAAAAAAAAAAATGACTTGATTGGAGAAAATCAGTATTCTTCTATGTTTGTAACTCTGAGAAAGTTACTCAACCTCAATAAGTTTGTTTTCTGACCTATAAAATGGCAACAATATTGGGTCTAATCTCATAGGATTGTTGTGAGTATCACATGAGATACCACATATGAAATCTCTGCACAGAGTGTTTCGTATAGTAAGCCCATGAAAATATTAGCTACCATTGTTGTATTAATACTGTGTTTTTATTCTCACTGAATTTCCTGACAGTCTATGCCTCATTGGAGAAATTAGGAGAGTACCTATTATTTATTGAGAGATAACATCAGCTATTCTTTGACAACCATAATTACAATAATCTTAAACTATTATTTCTTAGAACCTGCAGCAGTTAACAGTTGTTTTTTTTTTTAAAGATTTTATTTATTTATTTCACAGAGGGAGAGAGATCACAAGGAGGCAGAGAGGCAGGCAGAGAGAGAGGGGGAAGCAGGCTCCCCGCTGAGCAGGGAGCCCGATGCGGGCCTCCATCCCAGGACCCTGAGACCATGACCTGAGCCGAAAGCAGAGGCTTTAACCCACTGAGCCACCCAGGCGCCCTAACAGTTGTTTTATCTTATGGTTTGAGATGGAAAATATAGGAACTGATTTGGGCATGTTCTATATTCAGGATTTATATTCCATACTATCCATTTAGCAATTTGGCTTTGATGTGAAAACAGTAAGAGAGCATAAGGTAATATATTTTTAAAATTTTTTATTTAAATTCAATTTAGCTAACATATAGTATAGTTTTAGTTTCAGGGGTAGAATTTAGTGATTCATCAGTTGTACATAACACCCAGTGCTCATTACATCAAGTGCCCTCCTTAATGCCCATCATCTAGTTACCCCACCCAGCAACCCTCAGTAAGAGTCTCATGGTTTGCCTCTCTGTTTCATCCCTGTTTTCTCTCATTTTATTTTTCTTTGTTTTCATCTTATTTTATTTTTCCCTCCCTTCCCCTACATTAATCTGTTTTGTTTCTTAAATTCCACATATGAGTGAAATCATATGGTAATATTTTTTCTAAAAATGAATGAAATGTATTTTAGAACAATGGATCTTCAGCATGTCCCAATACTGAAACACCTGGAAATGTATTGTTATTATCTGAAACAACCAAATGGAATATTTTAATGGCATACATTTTTGGTGTGTTTAATTCTATATTAAAATCTGGGAAAAATTTTACTACATTAAAACATTACTGTGCAAATTAAAAATACTATAAAATCACAGCCCTGTGAACACAAGTCCACAGAAAATAAAAGTGCTTGAACTAAGTATGCTCAGGTGGATTTTCCTGAGTTCTTCCAGTAACATGTTCCTACACGTTTTATTATTGTTTAACCATCAAGATGCTTAACAACAATAAAAATTCAGAAAAATATGATTCACAGACCTGTACCCCTTGGGCAAAGAATAAAAATAAAATAAATAAATAAATAAAATAAAATAAAATGAAGTAGATACATAGACATTTACGTAAAAAAAATATATAGTGAAATCATGTAAACTTACGTCAACATTATCAACCAATTTCTCTTTTTTGGCCCTTCAAAATGGAAATACAGATATTGTTTTTTGTAGCTAGAGAACACTGTTCTGTTTGTCAACCACCAGTGTTCCATGTGAGCATAGATTCTGAGTCACAACACAGAAGTAAGAAAGGAAAGGAGAAGCCTTACTTAAGTGTAAGACAGGCTTATGTGGCTTTAATTGCAGTACTTTAAAAAAAGACATAGAGGTGATATTTTCCATGGGTATGATAAAAATCAACGGTGCAATGTAGCTGCCAAGAAAGCAAATTGGACTACATTAACAGATTATCTCTAGATAACAAAATTATCTCTAGAACAAAAGAGATGACATTTCTTCCTACTTTGCAGTAGTGAGGCAATACTTAGAGTGTTGGATTTGGTTCGGAATTTAGAGCTTTAACTTGGGTAGACAAACAAATGTGCTTTCAGGATTTTGCCGCTGGTACCATGAACAACCCCATGAAGAACTGCCTCCTTCCTACACCCTGATAACTGAAACCCCTAACCCTAGCAAACCACCCTTGACCCAGGCCTTCATTTTGTAGGAAAGGGAGGCAGGGGAAATTGAAGAGAATAGAGCAGAAAACATGAACTCAATCAAATGTGAACATACTATTTAGTTGCTGGAAATCTGATTGAATACAAGACCTGTTATCTAGACCCATAGTGCTCAGTATGATAGCTACTGGCCACAGGTTGTTACTAAGTATGTGAAATATGACTGGTCTGAAATGAGAGGAGCTATAAATATAAAATATACACTATGTTTTGAAGATTTAATGTGATAAAAATGTAATACGTTGCACTTATAATTCTTATATTGATTACATATTGAGATGATCATGTTTGAGATATTTTGATTTAAAATATATTATTAAAATTAATTTTATCGGGTTTCTTTATAGTTTTTTAATGTGGCTACTAAAAATTTTAAAATACAAATGTGCCTCGCATTATATTTATATTGGACAACATTTTTCTAGACTAGAGATGAATTAATTTGTTTTATAAAGAGCTAATATTAAATATTTTCAACTTTATCTCTGCTACAAATCAACTCTATCATCATAGTGCAATAGTAGTCATAGGCAATATGTAAACAAATGAATGAGGCTGTGTTTCAATAAAACTTTATTTATGGGTACTGAAATTTAAATGTCACATATTTTCATGTGCATGAAATATTATTTTTATTTTGATTTGTTTCTGACAATTTAAAAATGTAAAAGCTGTTCTTTGGCATATAAAAACAGGCTGCTTGTGGGTCTCAGTCTGCCAGCCACTCTTCTAAACCTTACTCTACATTTATTACCTTTACTTTCTAGTCAAATTACTTAATCTATATCCTCATCAAAAATTGTGATATTTATAGCTTAATTTTAGAGTCTTCCCTGCCATTGGAGTTTCAGGTGAGGTAGCATGTAAATAACTTTATAACTTGTTAAAAACAAAAGGTAAAATTGGCCAGGAATAAAATAGACTATTCCAAAAAGTAGTAAATTTCCTAATACTAGCGGTGTTTAAACAGAAAGAAATTTCTAGAAAAGGATTTTGTAGCAAAATTAATCTCTAGATGTATGATTTAATTAAATGTGTGATGATTCTTTTCCAAACCCCAAAGTGTTTTTATTTTGTTATATGTTAACTCAATTTTAGTTAAAATGTTGTGAGTGAAAATTCAACAAAAGATCTCAGGGGAAAAAAAAAGATCTCAGAGTTTAGGTTCTGACTTCCGTCATAGAAATAATTTGTTATATTGAAAATTATCAGTTCATCAAAGGGCTTTGGTAGGAATCTCAAATCTGATTGATTGCATTTCTTTCCATATGGTAGTAGAATATGGTAAGGTTTTAACAGAAGAAAATAAGGTTATGGGAAATAGATTGATATAATTCTTCCTTTTATCTACCAATGAATTATTAGTGAGTTATTAGTGAAGTTTTGCAATTTACCTGAACACATAGCCAGTGAATTGAAATAAGCTGGTAATTAATATTTTAAGCTGTACATTTAGTAAATACCACCACCCTAATATTTTTATCCTCTTTGCCAATCCCTTTCATTTTCTTCAGCTGAGTTATAACTATAGAATGTGCGATGCAATTATACTGAGTTTACATTTCTTTGGTTAATAAATTGGTCTCAATCACTAATGGATTTTTTATACTGATTGAATTCCCATGTTGAATTGGTTTAATTTGCCCGACCATATTTCAAGGTTAAATACAAAAGTATGTCGAGCTATTAATTTTGTGTTGCTGTTGTTGGTTTGAATGATTTAGGTAGTCGAAGTTAGAACAGGAGATTAAATTAATTTCTGCCTTTGCCTTAGCCCAGACTTTCTCTGTGTATAATATATCTATGACATCTGTCCTCATTCTGAGACAAAATGAGGAAAACTCATCAGAATGAATGACCAGTCTTCATTAGACTGATGATTTTCAGGGAGATTTCCTTTGATTTCATACAGTGAAACATTACCTTTCTGAAGAATGAGTTTAGCAATGACGAATCCAAAACTAAATACACACCAACCAAATTCAATCAAGTCATCTATTTCAAGGGCAAAAAGGAGAAGAATAGAGACAAAGAAATGCTGACAAAGAAATCAACATGTATGAGCTACAGTTTGGCTCCATGTTTGAAAAGCAGATATTTTTAGTAGATGCTGTGCTTTCAAATGCTCATTTACGTTGTTTAAGAGGTTAGAAGAAATGGGGTCATTTTTAATTTTTAGATTATAAAATCCAATTCTATGCAAATATCCTTTGAGAAGACACCTTAAGAATCTCTCATAGTCTCTCTAGAGAGTGAGAAATTTCAGTTGCAAAACAAGCCTAATCCTTAAAGCTTTTATGAAAACTTATGTGGAAAGCAGGACAAATAAGCCTTTTCAAAGAAGCACCAAGGGAATCTCTGAGCCGCATCCATCATCCTCAGTGTATCTCTTATTACACACAAATTCTTCTCAGAGAGAAGGAGGAGCAGCTCATATTGATTTTCTTCATCTGTCCAGGGCCAGAACTTCAAAACTGGCCAATTATAGTATTTCATATTTTCTCGTTGCTAGCCTAGGCCTACAGTGCTCCTAACTAGTAGACAGAAGTATATTTTATCCAGCTAATATTTATATTCTGGTTGGATGTAAGTCAAAAGTAGAAGTAAGCTTTTGTCTCCAATGCCTAATGTTTTAGAAAAAAATATTTTGTTATATTGTATTTTGTGATTATAAAAGTAACATATGCACTTTCTAGAAACTTTGGAAAATATTGAAATAAACAAAGTAAAAAAAATCTCTTATAACTCTACTACCCAGGTATATGCATATTTCTATGTACTCCCCACTACTGTTTATTGTTTAAATATATTTCCTTCCAGTCTTTTTTCCATACAGTTGCATTAATTTATTTAATTAATTTGTATAATGCCCTGTACATACCAGGTATTATGCTATCATTTGATATGATACATGATGGTGAATGAGACATTGTTTTTTTACTCAAAGAATTTATGATTTAGTCAGAGAGACAAACCAATCCAAAATAACATGATTTGTGCTTTAATAGAATGAGTCAGAATATGATAGACACACTTGAGAGGAAAAAACAGCCCAGACTTGGAGATGGCAAGGAAGTCTTTATAGAAAAAATGCTATCTGATCTTAGGCCTATGGTTGGGTGGCATTTAGTTAGAAGAAGAATGTAGAAAAGCATTGACCCAGAGGAAAACTCAGGTAAGGTTCTCGTAGATGCTCTAGAAGCAAAACAGCAGATGATTATAGCTCCAGAGGGTGAAGAGGCCCTTTGAAAAATGTGGGACCAGGACAGTAACCAAAGCCATAGCCCAGCAATCCATAAAAGTAATATATATTAGTTAGGCTCCAAGCTAAGAAATCTAACAAGAGACCTTATATACAATATTTCAAACAAGATGGAAGCTTATTTCTTCTGTATGTGACCACACAGAGAAAAAGGAGTGGTATAGTTTGGATAGGCAGGTCTGTTCTACCAGGTCATCTGAAGACCCAAGTTCCCTCTTTCCTGTGACTCCACTATTCCCTAGGGTGAGGTCCACATGATCATAGGATTCAAGTTAGCTTACCTGCACTGTATCTAGTTTTCACCCTGCTGGAAGAAGTGAGGAAGTAGACAACACACAATTTCCTTTTAAGGAACTGACATAAAATTCTATACATTCCACTGTTGAGAACTTGGTTACATGAGCCCCTTGGACATGTTATCTCCAATCAGGAGGGCCGAATGCCTACTAACTTAAATTTTGGAAGGGAGATACTGCACTAAAAAGAAAAACAGGAGAGTATTTGCCTTGCCAAGATAAAAAGTCTGATTTGTGTTTTAAGGATAATAGAAGGCCATTGAAAATATTAAACAAGGGCGCTTGGGTGGCTCAGTGGGTTAAAGCCTCTGCCTTCAGCTCAGGTCATGATCTCAGGGTCCCGGGATCGAGCCCCGCATCGGGCTCCCTGCTCCACGGGGAGCCTGCTTCCTCCTCTCTCTCTGCCTGTGTCTCTGCCTACTTGTGATCTCTCTGTGTCAAATAAATAAATAAATAAATAAATAAATAAATAAATAAATAAATAAATAAATATCTTTTATAAATAAATAAAAAGAAAATATTAAACAAGAGAGTATTATTGTCAGATATGAATTATAGAACATGCCCTTGGCTACAGAGTGGAAGATGAACTTGGACATTAACAGAGGTGGATAGAGGACTACCTGATGGGAGGGTGTGTGACAAAAGAAATTCAGGCAAGGGATATGGTGTCTTGGGCTAGGACAGCGACAGAGGAATTATGAGGAAAGGAACAGTTCACTTATGAATAAGAATGAGTCACTTATGAGGTAGAATTGCAAGGTTGGATGTGCAGTTTTATGTGAGGAGAGGATGGTGAGGAAGGGTGAGGAATCAAGATGTCTGGCTTAGCAGCTGGTTTGATGCTGCCATTCATTGATTGCATCCATACATATTGCACTATTTTAGAGAATACCACAAACTCTAGTGGCTTAAAATAACAACTCCTTATTTAGCTCATGATTGTGTGGTTCAGTTGGGCAGAGCTCAGCTAAGCCATATTCTTCTAATCTCAGGTGGACTCATGTATCATAGGCCACCTTTGAGTGACCTAGGCTTCTGGGGGTGACTGCCTCTGAAGTGGTGTGACAATGACATCTTGGCCTCAGTTTGTTGTCAGCAAGCAGATTAGGTTGGGCTTATTCACATGGTGCCAGCAGATTCTAGGAGCACACACACACACAAAATAGAAATTCCCCTATGCACAAGCACTTGTAAAGAATCTGCTTGTGCCCTGTATTGGTCTCATTGTACAAAACAAGGCACTTGGCCACACCCAGTTAGTAGAGCAGGGAGCCATGAAATCTTGATGGTTGTTATTGCAAGAAATCTGTTAATATTCTATAGAAAACTCTGCACACAGTGTAGCAGAGAAAAATCCACTAGACTTGAATCTTAGTGATACAGATTGTGGAGTTTCTTTCTCGAAGTCAATTCTGTGAGATTTGATGCATCACCTCACCTCCTTGGACTTCTCTTTTCAGTGTCTCTAGAGATTATGCTTGATTAGCCCCAGTGTTTTTTTCCTCTCTAAGAATTATGATACTAATTGGTTAGTATTTTGCTTAGGCCTTTTGCTACTTGGATGGTCAGATCTGCTCTCTTTCAAACAGATGAGGAATAAAAGCCATAAATAACTGGAGTAGCTAAAGTCTTTATTCTTTTTTCTATTCTATTGATAAATGATTCCAAAATTTGGCAATGATTGTCCAATTGTAATATGCCACACTGTCCTTATTTCTATTATGTTTTTATTGCTATTATATATAGAAATTAGTGTGTCTGTCTTACACATAAATGATCTTATTCTGTATTACTTTCAATTTAAAAAAAACTAGATAAATGAGAGTTTTGAAATATTTTCTTTACTGTTCATCATGACTTGGAGAAACATATCAAAGATGATTGTTTCCTAGGTTGTATTTGTGACCTCATTAGTACCTTTAGCTATAAATCTTTGACTAGCTAATTTGGTTTGTCTAAAGTAACATTTAAATCCCTGCCTAATTATGATAAGAGCTTCTGTGGAAGCACATACTGCCATAACCATGCAGTTTACACTGTGTCCCACAGGTTAGGAGCTGTATAAAATCCTATAATGTGCCAACAGACATGTGAAAGGATTCTCAGCATCACTCATCATCAGAGAAATGCAAATCAAAACTGCAATGAGGTATCACCACACACCTATTAGAAAAGCTAAAATCAAAAACACAAGGGGTGCCTGGGTGGCTCAGTCAGCTGAGCAGCTGCCTTTGGCTCGGGTCATGATCTCAGGGTCCTGGGATTGAGCCCCATATCAGGCTCCCTGCTCAGTGGGGACTCTGCTTCTTCCTCTCCTTCTGTCCCTCCCCCTGCTCATGCTCTCTCTCTCTCTCTCTCTCTTTCTCTCAAGTAAATAAATAAATAAATATTAAAACACACTCACACACACACACACACACACACAAGTGTTGATGAGGATGTGGAGAAAAAGGAACTCTCAGGCACTGTTGGTGGGAAGACAAACTGGTGCAGCCACTGTGGAAAGTAATACGGAGGTTCCTCAAAATGTTAAAAATAGAACTACCCTATAATCCAGTAATGGCACTACTGGGTAATCACCCAAAAAATACAAAAACACTAATTCAAAGGTATACACGCACTCCTGTATTTATAACAGTATTATTTACAATAGCCAAATTATGGAAACAGCCCAAGTATCCGTAGATAGATGAATGGATTAAAAAAAAAGTGGTGTGTATATTTATATTTATATAATGGAATATTAGTCAGCCATAAAAAAGAATGATGGATAAAAAAGTGGTGTGTATATATACAATGGAATATTATTTAGCCATAAAAAAGAATGAAATCTTGCCATTTACAAAGACAGGATGGAGCTGGAGGGCATAAGGCTAAGTGAAATAAATCAGAGAAAGAAAAGTACCATATGATTTCACTCATATGTGGAATTTAGGAAACAAAGCAAGCAAGCAAAAGAAAATAAGAAAGTGGGGTAAACCAAGAAACAGACTTTTAACTATAGAGAACATACAGATGGTTACCAGAGGGGAGGTGGGGGGATGGGTGAAATAGATGAAGGAAATTAAAGAGCACACTTATAATGAGCACTGTGTAATATATAGAAGTGTTGAATCATTATATTGTACACCTGAAACTAACATAAAACTGTATGTTAACTATACTGGAATTAAAATTTAAAAAAATGATAAAAAATAAAACCATATGATGTGACTTTAGTACTAGAATAAATAATGTAAATAATCTTATTCAAATTACTCATTTTATAGGAAGAAAGTAACACCCAGAAAATGTAGGCATATTTTCAGATCATATGGGGAGAAGACCATACAAACTATAACTCACACCCAGGTTCAACTTCATCACAAGAATAACTAGGGTCTTGTTATTTCCAACTAAATGTTAAATCCGTTATCTATAATCATCTCAAAGTTGCATAAATACTTTCTGCCACTTTAAGTAGACTGAATGTAATCCAGTGTGATGAAATTGGCTTTGTCGTGACAGATCTGCCTTCTACCAACTCTTGGGCCAAAGAACTTATTTCTGACGTGCCTGTTACTGAACTCAGGCTGTAAGAGATTTGCCAAAAAAATGTTAGTTCTTTCCTTTCCCCCTTGTTTGTACATCAGCTCTCTGATTCATTTGGAACAGTCCTGGATTGATTATTGTGTTGGGGAGGATAAATATAAATGAACACATTTATGTTAGCTATTTTGATATAGTGAAGAAGGTTTTATGCTCCTAATTTGACGATTGTCCAAGTGAATCCATGTCAACATTTCTAGATGCTGTATGTATCCTCCAGGAAAATTAATAGCTGGAGTATTGAACCAGGTCAGGAGATATGGATTCTGGTTCCATTTTGTCATTAGTAAACCCTGTAGTCATAAGTCTTAGTTTCTTCCTCTAAAATGGGAGTAAAGTATATCTGCCTGGCCAATTTTACAGGGTAGTTATAATGGTAAAATAAATCATTTTGAAAACAACAAATAGCAAATACTCTATAAAAATATGAACTTTTATTGAAACATCTAGAATAAATATTTTTCAAACAATCATGGCAGTATGTGCTACCAACTTTTATTACACTGACAAATAGAGACAAAAAGGGCAGAGTGTAAACACACAGTGAAATTCAATTTGCCACTGGGGTCCGAAAAAAGAAGACTCCTTCAGTCCTGGCTATGAGGAGAGAATACTGACCTGATTTCTGTTCAGTGTTCTTTTCTCAAATGGTTTAACTGAATTTCCTTTACTTTTAAGCTCCCTATCCATTTTTCCATTTTTCTTCAGGCCCTCTTCCTTTTGTCTGAAAGCCATAGAGGTATAGCTCTTTATTTCAGAAAAAATATGATATTTCATGTATATTATATACAGACTGATACAGATACCAAATCCAACAAAACACACACACACACACACACACACACACACATACGTACACACACAAAATGGCTTTGGCTTTAGTTCTTTATGAATTATCAGATTGTGGATTTGTGCACATAGTTTTCATATACTGAAGACTATTTTACACTCTTTTTATTCCATTACGTTTCCCCTTCCTGCCAGAAAATGTGCGTGTGCATTGGGCTATAGAGGCTGAAACATACCCACGTGATATATTCCCCGGTCAGAAGAAATAGGCTGTCTGTCTTGCTTTAGTTTTGATGAGCTACCGATTTGTGATAGTTTCATTTCGATTTCATTACCGGGCAACCAGAATGAATTGACAGAGAAAGCAATCAACACATGATGCACCCACTGGAACCTCTAATACGAAATGTTGGCTGCTTCTGTCAACACAGTCAATTATCAAAGGTACTCAAAGGGTAAGTGATAGCCAAAATAAGCCACATGGTTCTGTGGACCACCTCCTGCATACCTATTAGGGTATTCAAAGTAGACACAGGATGACAGAAGGCTTTGTCAATAGAACATTTCAGGTGACTGCCCTGTCTATACTGTGTTCTCCCAACAAACACAGATGTTGGTGGTCAGATAAGAGCTTAGTGTGTGTGTGTGTGTGTGTGTGTGTGTGTGTGTGAGAGAGAGAGAGAGAGAGAGAGAGAGAGAGAGAGAGAGAGAGAGGGACTGCATACTAATGCCAGGATCTAAGAAATACATCAGGAAAAACAATTTCTTTAAATAATAACTAAATCAAATCCCTCTGACCATGTGGATTACTTCCGGTGCTAGAGTGTGAGGTTGAAAAAGAAAATACAGATTCAGACTTCTGTGAGCTCATTGATTCATGCCTTGTGAACAGCTCACAATCAGTTGTTTATTAACAAATATTTATTGAGTGTTTGGTATGTACAGGCACTAATGGATATGTAACATTTGAAAAGATAAGTCTCCCATTTGCAACAACACTGATGGACCTTGAGCACATTATTCTAGGTGAAATAAGTCAGAAAGATAAGAACTGCATGGTATCACTTAGATGTGGAATTTAAAAATGATTAACCTATAAAAAGCAGAGAATAAAATGGTGGTTACCAGGGAATAGTGGAAAGGAATAAAACCGAAGATATTTAAGAGTGCACACTTGTAACTAGCAAGTAAATAAGTCGTAGAGATCTGAAGCACAATATAATGAATAGAGACAATAATATTATACTGTTGTTATGTAATGTGATAAATATGACGTCATTGGCAATCACATTAAAATATGTAAATGTCTCAAAGTAACACACCGTATACTTGAAACCTACAAGATGTTATTTGTTAAATTTATTTAATAAAGAAGATTGACATGGTATTTATTATCCTGGAATTTATAATTTGGTAAGGGAGAAAGAAAATTAAGAAGCCTGAGCCACTATACGGTGGGACATGGGAAGTATCAGATGCTATCGGAGCTCTGAATCCAGATTTTGAAATCAGTGAAGATTTTAGAAAGAAGTGATACCCACACCAAAGCGTAGGAGTTAGAGAAACCGGGAAAGCAATGATTACTCTTCACAGTTAAAGTAACACCAGTAAAAGCGTGATGGCAAGAAAGCATGAAATGTTTTAACAAGAGACAGACATTCAGAATGTCTGGAGGTTCATCAGTGTTGGGGAGGGGGAAGAATAGCAAGAAATGGAACTGGAGAGGTAGGCAGAGAACACATCCCAAATGGCCGTGAAATTGGCTTTTATCCAGTGGGTAATGAGGAGGTATTAAAAGATTTTGACCTGTGAAGTGGCATGGTTAGATAAACTATAATAAAATCTAATAATTGTAAGTAGCTACACACACACACACACACACACACACACACACACACATTTTAAATACAATTTTAAAATAATTCTGAGAACACAAAGAAAGAAAAAACAACTATTTCAAGAACTTGGTGAAATATTTATAGAAAATGGAGCTTTTACTTTTTGAATCATGAAGACTTGGCACTAGATGATGTTGCAACCTTTACTGCAGGAACAACCCAGTGACGCGGAAATCTCAGCTCATGCCTAGCCTCACGCAGTTGCTATGGGTTTCCGATGTGCCAGGAACTCTGCTGTGTCTAAGGAAATCATAAGGCAATCGGGAAATCACATTTTTTTTTCCCCTTGAGGGGCTTCCTCTCAACCTGTTGAGGAAGATATACCAGTATTTTTTTTGTTGTTTTCTATAAAAATGCAGGAAAATTGGACACATCGCATCTGTAGATTATCTCCAACTATTAGAAATTATTCCTGGAAATGAACTTCAAGCAGTTTTCTTGGGAATCCCACCACTAGTCTTAATTTCCTCCTTTGTAGCCATTTTTTTTTGAAAGTCTAAAATGTCTTCTGTATGTCAGTGTGTTGTGTATTTGAAGTGATGAAATACCCCTTCCGGGTGTTTTCTTACAGTCTTATAGACTAAACTGCCCTAGTTCCTTCAGCTATTATTCATGTGATATGAAGGTTTTTGATGGCTCCATTTCACTTTCATTACTAGTGAAAAATTGGTTGACAGAGAAAGCCTTTATTTTTTTTTAAAGATTTTATTTATTCATTTGACACACAGAGAGAGATTACAAGTAGGCAGAGAGGCAGGCAGAGAGAGAGGAGGAAGCAGGCTCCCCACTGAGCAGAGAGCCTGATGTGGGCCTCGATCCCAGGACCCTGGGATCATGACCTGAGCCGAAGGCAGCGGCTTTAACCCACTGAGCCACCCAGGCGCCCGACAGAGAAAGCCTTTAACATAGGATACAATCATTGCCACTTCTAATGCAAACTGTTGGTTGTTTCTGCTAATTCCCTCCCATCCTGGCTAATGCCCTCTAAATACACTCTAGTCTGTTTTAGTATAAGGATCTAATTCAAAAATCGCATTCTTTAGGAGAATCATTTCAAGGGGTGCCTGGGTGGTGCAGTTGGTTAAGTGTCAGACTCTTGGTTTCAGCTCAGTGTCTTGGGATCAAGCCCTGTAGATCAATTCCACGCTCAGCCGGGAATCTGCCTAAGATTCTCTCCCTCTCTCCCTCTGCCCCTCCCCTCTGTACTCTCAGGCTCTAAAATGAAGAAATAAATCTTTTTTTAAAAAAGTATCACTTCAATTTAAAAAATATCTTTTCACCAATATATTAATTGGAGGGTTATCTGTAAGAATTAATGTTCAGTAACAGTTTCAATGTATGCAGGAGATTGGTTTAGAAATTGACATTTTATACATCAGTGAAATGCTCACAACCATGGACACCAAGGATGATGTTGACTCATTGCTGCTTTGTTGAGATGACTGATTAGTGGACCATGTTTAAAATCTCCCTTATTTTTATGATGTTATTTTTGTATTAACTTTGATTTTGGTAATGTGGTGTCAGAACCAAGTCCTCAGGATCTTCTCATTCCCCTTCATCTGAGTCTTGACCTGCATACTTAAGCTTGGTTTAACCTGGTCATTGGCTTGACTGGGATGCTTTTCTCCCCTTGGCATGTAATACATCATTGTGTGAAACAAGTCAGAGGACAGAAACAATCAGAAATAAGAAAACAGAAAAGACCAGAGTTCTAGCCATAAGTTTTTACTATTAGATGAAATGCTATTAGGTTTATTCACTTGCTCAGCAGAGATGTAGTCAACATTTCCATAAAAAACAACAACGAACTTTTATTGATCTCATAGTAGGTATATACTAGACAGTGGTGACCCAGGTAAGCACGGTCTCTGAACTCATGGAATTTCTATTCTAATTGGTGAAATGGATAATATACAAGTAAACATTTCTTCAGCTTATGACATGTGCTATAAATGTAAAGATGGGTTGGTTTATACTCTTCTGAATACTTTCTCATGCATTGTATTTATTTTTTTCTTTTATTCAAAATTATACCATACTCTTTATAGTGCTAAACCACCTTTTTATCTCCACTAACTAAAATGTCTTCCTAGGAAAAAAAATAAGCTTCCAAAACATCATTATAATCATGCTACAGTCTATAATTGCTTTAATACCACAATTATTCAAAAAATAGCATCTTTTTGGAAATTCAGGCTTATTCCAACTTTTTCATATTATCAACATCCTTCTGATGCCATCTTACAATTAAATCTATATACACATTTTAATTATTGCATGATATGTTCCAAAAGAAAAATTTTAGTGTCATAAGTTATCTCAATACAAGTTAGAAAATTGGGTCCTAGAAAAATTAAGTTATTTTCCTACCACAACTATATAGAAATGCTTATTTCCCTACAAACTTTTCCACACCTGAAGTTTAAATATTTCAATTTTATTTTAAATTTTAAACCTTAAAAATTCCTTCTGACATTTTATGTTGCTACACCTTTCATTGTACTGACTGCATGCTTCTCATTCTCAACCTGCTATCAAATGTCTCTTGGACACTGGGTCCAGCCAGACACACCTATTTCATTCTATGTAGAGTCAGGCATTGCTCTCAGCTCTCTGTCCGTATGAATGAAGTTTCCTGGTCTGAAACATGCCTTTACCCACCAAATACTTCCTGACCTTCCAGCTTGTCAATATATATCCTTGGACAAAAAAGGGACAAAGGAGATTTTATTCTCATTTTTATTTACTAACCGGGAGAGGTGATGGTGTTGGTACAGAGGGTTCCATGACTCAGAGCCATACATTTTGTCAGTGTCTAAGTTCTTCAAAAGTTTTTTTTTTCTTATAGCAGAGCTCTTTCCCTTTCTTTGGTTTTACTTAACTTCAAAATTGATGTCTAGGATGAATGCCAGTAATATTATATCATCCCATATGTTTTGCTTAATTACACTATTTCCTGAATTCATTTTTTGAAGTTAAAATTTTTCTGCACCTCGTCATCAAAACATTATGAACACTCTCTGTCACACTGAGATTAGAAGATAAAACCTCTTTTTAAATTGTATCTATTTGAAATGTTTCCAGAGTTTGGGTTGGGGATGATAAATCATCCTGATCTTTTAAATCCATGTTATAAATCACAGGGTATCAAAATCATATGGTACATGGGATTGAGTTAATCGAAATGGCAAGTCCAATAAAATCCCAGCAAGGATATCTTTCAGATTTGAAGTATATTTTCAGTTTACAGAATGTTAAAGCTCAGGTTATTTTTTTTCCCTCATATATTTGTGTTGATTCTATGCCTGAATTCTGTATAAGAAAAGCATCGGTATCTTATTAATACTTGTATTATACAGAACATTAAGATGCATTATAACTCAAATAGAAGGCCCTCTAGGGAACTTTATATTTCCATTTTATTTTTACATCTTCAACAAATCATAAGTGATCTTGAGGTCACTGGAATGTGTTTGCATACAGATTCTTAAAATTATGTGTCAAAAGGCAGGTGAAAGATTTACTAACAAAATCGTGTCTCAGATTTTGTTTCTTTAATTTATCTTGATTCCTTTTACCCATTAAAAGAAAAAGATGAGCACCTAGCACATATCACCAACCATAATATGAAAAATAAATATTCATTTTTATTGCTCTGTTTCTCCATCAAATATTCTCTTCCTTCTCTAATATTTTGTCATAAATCTGTACTTTTATCTTTATAAAATTCCTCTCCCTCACCATCCCTTATACAGTCCCAGCTCTTTTAGTTTGAATAATTAAAAGAACCCCTCTGAAGGCAGTGGAAGTGTACTTATGAAGCCACAAACAAATCTTTATTTTAAATATAAAAATAGAAGAGTCATTAGACCCCAGAGGAGCAGAAATATTACATTTCCTTAGAAGTAAAGAGTCTGATAGAGAAAATGGGGAAGGAAATCGTAAAGGTGAGTATGCCCAATGAAATCAATCAGAGATTTCAAAACAAAGGTCTCTGAAGTGTATTATCAACAAGAAAAATAAGTCAGAGTAAAACCAGAAACAATGCCTATGCTATGGGGTGAGCGACTCCTTCATGGACTTTGTTGTACTTCAGGACAACCCTGTAGATGCTGTGTTAACAAAACACTCTTCCACCAGAGCATGAGATTGGACCCCTATTTCAGGGCCCTAAGATCATGTGGACAAAATATCTGGGCATAGGTCCCAGAAATCTGTATCCCAATAAACACATCAGAGAATTCTTAGGCAATTGAAAACTTCAAAAAAATATGTTTGAATCCAATTTTTGGAAAACGTAGACTCAAAAGTTAAGCAGTATATACATGACCTGCTGAAACCCCAAAACAAGGCTTTGATCCCACTGTCCCCTTTGATCCCCCATTTTTCTAGAATGTCGCACTGGATATATGTTCAGATTTTCATGGCTTTTTTTTTTTAAGATTTTATTTATTCATTTGAGAGAGAGCACAAGTAGGAGAAGCAGAGGGAGAAGCAGACTCCCCACTGAGCTGGGAACCCAACGTGGGGCTTGATCCCAGGACCCCTGAGCCAAAGGCAGACACTTAATGGTCTGAGCCACCCAGGTGCCCCAAGATTTTCTTGGCTTTGATACTGAACTCCAATTCTTCTCCTTTCTGCTATCTAGTTAGTAAAGGTGACTGGCACAGGCACCAGGATTGAGAAAACATTATGAAGATAACAAAAGAAAATAGATGGCTAAGCCATCCTCTATAGCACAGGATTTCACAAAGTAGGGGCCCAGGGTTACTGTCACAATTTATATTGGTAATTTTAAACAAGCAGTGCAA
Source organism: Ailurus styani (assembly GCA_002007465.1). Taxonomy (NCBI): domain Eukaryota; kingdom Metazoa; phylum Chordata; class Mammalia; order Carnivora; family Ailuridae; genus Ailurus; species Ailurus styani. The sequence continues at coordinate 3,477,571 of LNAC01000134.1, forward strand.
AAGGATTATCACCAAGTATCTATGCAAAGGGCTGTCTTGGAATATAAGGTATTTAAATGAAGAAAAGAAGGATTCCCTGACTAAATGCACTTTAGGTGTAGAACATATCATTGATGAAGAGCAAAAGGTTGTTTTCTTTAAAGATAATTATGGACTTTCTCAATCTATCTGTATTATATCATTATAGACCTTCAATAGGTGAAAAAGGGAAAAACAAAATAAGTCTCTTTAGATTCAGAGTTGGATAATCAGAAAAACTTCATGATTACCATTGAAACCATCAGGGTGGTTGGGAGACACATTGAAAAAAGAAATAAATACAGAATAAAATTAATTTTCCCCTAATCAGTTTCATATAATGTGCATATTTCTCTGACTTCGGGTAATGGTAAAACCCATTGAGAACATGAAAAATTGCCAAAATGTAATAAACCATGATTCCCTCTGCCTCGCCTGTTGTTCCCTCCTCTCTTTCTCTCCCTTTTTTTTCTGTGCCTCTTCTATTCTCTACTTGCTGTTTATCCCTGGTCACAAGGTCAGGAAGGTGGGCTGTGAAATGCAAAGTATCTTTTGAGATGTTAGAGGTGACAAGTGAACCTAGACTCAGGGAATCTATCAAGGAGGTCACCTTGTGGGTTGGTCCAGCTGGTTATTTTGTCTGAGTGTCTGAGAAGGACTGAGCAGAGATCTGATGTCATCTATTGACAACCTGTTTTGGAAAGCATCTATGAGGGAGGTAAAGGAACAAGTGGCTCTCACAAGGATTTATCTTACTTCACCAGCTCTTCAGCCCCAAGCTATCACCAGGTTACACACTCTCCTTAGCCCCTTGAAGCTAATTCTTAACTGAAGGTCAGTAGCCTGCCCTCTTCCCTTAGGAGGAAAGGTTATTCTGCCGGGAAGATTCATTAGGTGTATATAAATAAGAGCTGTGTTCTTCCTTTAGCAGATTGGGACGTGACTACACACTGGGTAACTTTGTTTTCTAAAATTTTTACCTTTCATGATCTTCTTATCCTCAGAACTTACAGGAGCCTAAAACAATAGGGTCTTGAACTACCTTGTTGCTGTCACTCTGCTTTTTTCCATCAGTATTTCCAATCCCATTTGTACAAGGTTATACATTTTTTTCCTCACTTCCATTTTAATCTCCTCTATTCCTCCATTTTGCCCTAACTTTATCTCCTTCCTACTCTTTGTGGTCTTGCCTCGTGTAGGACAATTTAAAATAGAAGTGCAGGTTAGATCTCTGGTGCCGTCTTTCCTCTTTCTTATAGGACTCAGGTCATGAATCTAGATCTTGCAACTATGTGCCTGTGCAAAAATAACATCTGATTTTAGTTTCCCCGTGATTTATCTGGAGAATACCTAATCAAATCCCATAAAGTCCCTTGTTCTGGAAGCTTCGGTTTGGGGTCATAGCCCTGAGTTCTTGTAATTCCAATCCTTTGAGACCTGTGAAGTGTGGAATTCATTAAAGGGCCATTGCATCCTGTCCTATTAATCAACATTGTATTTTCTTTTCACTTGGATTATGATGTTGCTCTTTGGGCCTTTTTTTGTTATTGCTAGAGGTTCAGAGTCAATGTTCACATATTTTGAAATTAGATACCCTGCTATCCTCTACTATCGCTGTCTTTTTTCTCTCCAAAGAATTATTGCATGAGCTTTCTTTTTTTTCCTTCCTGGCTTGGATTCAGTCTGTTAAATCATTCATTCAAAAGAGAACTAGAGCTGAAAGATTAGTGGGGGGATCAAGGCAGAATGTATCTTTGAAGTGTCAGTATCCATTTCAGTTTCTCCGTCTTCAATGTCTCTTAAGAACGTCTCTTTTACTAATCTGGATATTTTAAAGCAAAATGTTTTTGAATTAACTAAATCTATGTAAAATGATGTGTAATGAAATTATTCAGTTCAAGATAAGTGTCATACATAATATATTATACACGAGGTGATAAAACATCCATATTATTATAAAGTTTATGCTTTCATTTATCCATGGAATATTCCAACCCCGGTTGAACTGACTACGCATGGCAAGTATGAGAGCTGTAGAGTCTGCCACTGGATTGCACTCTGGCTTTGCATTTTATCTCTTCACTTAGTCTTATCTCTCCAGCAAAGCTCTGTGCTTTCTGAGAGCTTTGTTCTCTACTGTTACAATCCTTTGTACACCTCTTCATTTTAATCACATGCCTAGTGGCTGTAGTGGGTTATTTGCTGGTATCTGCTTTCCATCCCCGATGGCTATGTTCTCCAGGACAAAAACTAAGCCTCTATCCTAGCATGAGGCACACAGCCTGACATTGTGTGGAGCACTAAGCAAATTGTGCATGTCCTGGAATTGTGCTGCAGACAATTTATTTTTGGCTCTCAGGAGAGCTTGGTACATAGTAGATATTCAACAAATAACTGTTTTCATCACTTTGGTTTGCTTCTTCTGGGTATGTTTTCAGGGCACTAAATGTAGATGCTGTATTTTTCTATATTTGTTATCTAAACCTGGACACTTAAATAAACAAAATTATAACCAGGCGTGTATGATGAGAGCTGCTAGGAACTCCTTTAACATTATCAAACAAAAAGGTCCATGTCCTCAAGAGTCCTCTAGATTACCTGAATGGTTTGTGGCTTTAATTTTTAAATTAATTCCTTTATTTTAAAATTTTCTTAGACTTTATTTTTCAGGGTAGTTTTAGGTGGGTTTTTTTTTTAAGATTTTATTTATTTATTTGACAGAGAGAGAGAGATCACAAGAAGGCAGAGACACAGGCAGAGAGAGAGGAGGAAGCAGGCTCCCTGAGGAGCAGAGAGCCCGATGCCGGCCTCGATCCCAGGACCCTGAGATCGTGACCTGAGCTGATGTCAGAGGCTTTAACCCACTGAGCCACCCAGGGTAGTTTTAGGTTTATAGAAAAATTGTGCAAAATAAACAAAGAGATCTCATGTGCCCCCTTTTCTCCCTGACCCCACACCATCGTCTATTATTAATATTTTCCATTAGTGTGGTACTTTTTTATGGTTGGTGACAATTGGTGAACAAATATTTATACATTATTATCAACTAAAATTTATAGTTAATGCTGGGGTTCATTCTTTTTGTTTTAAGGTTTATGGGTTTTTTTAAGTGTGTAAGGTTATGTTTCTGCCATTACAGAGTATCACACAGAATAGTGTCACTGCCCTAAAAGTTTTCTGTTCTTCTGTGTTCCAACTCTTCATCCTTCCCTCTCCTCCTCCTCCCCTAAACTCCTAGCAACCACTGATGTTTTCACATGCTCTACAGTTTTTCCTTTTCCAGAATGTCATATATTTGGGAATCATAAACTTAAGGCCTTTCACATTGGCTTCTTTCACTTAGCAATATGCATTTAAGTTTCCTCTATGCCTTTCTATGGCTTCATAGTTCATTTCTTTTTCTCATTAAATAACACCCCATTGTAGGGGTATGCCACAGTTCCTTTATCCATTCACCTATTGAAAAACATCTTGGTTGCTTCCAATTTGGAGAAATTGTGCATAAAGCTGCTACAGACATTTGCAGGCAGGTTTTTGTGTGCACATATGTCTTCAGCTCATTTGGATAACTTTTTTTTTTCATTTATTTACCATTTTTTCCTGCTCCTGCTATGATATAATAAGTGGTGATAAGTTTTGTGACTTGAGATGCAATATTTGTCAACATTTGCCTAGGGATAACAGGGAGCTTACAATACTAGGGCAGTCTGTCAACTGTCGTTTGAGCTTTCTGGAAAAATATCATGCTGTAATTGTGTATGGAGGCTTGAAAAATAGGTGGACTGAGTTCAAATACTATTTTTTTCAACTTCTCCCTCCACGGCCCTAGAAAAATTGCTTAACTTTGCTTCTGTTCCCTCACCTCATCTCAGAATGGGGATGACACTGGTATATTACAAGGTTGTTTGGATGCTTAAATGAAATAATATGTATAAAGTACTAAGAGCAGCACTTGGTAAATGTGAGTTGTTCTAATTGGGATTATTAAGTAGGTGTAGATATTTCCTGTACAGATCAGCTTCATGAATGGCTTCAGTTTCAGTCCGGTGCACATCAAAAACAAATGAACAAAGCTTATCATGTGTTCACACATTCCCAACAACTATTTCTTGAGGCTTAACATGAGCCAGGAATTATACTGATATTTGAAATAGAGGAAAGGCAAAATCCCTGTCCTTAAGGAGCAAACCCCTCTAAAGAAGCAAGGAATCCATTTTCATATAGTATGAAAGAGTCTGGGTTTTCACAAGGGAAAGTGACATTTTCCTGACATTGGTCACAGGAAAGTCTGTTTTCTACAAGGGCTCTCCTCACAAACTGTAGACTAAACCAGGGTCAGGCACGGGGTTCTTCTCTGCATCCTCCTTGCTGTGGATATTTTGGTAGATTCTCAACTCTCTAAACTTCAATTTGTTGAGCTATATATTAGACCTTTAATTTCCCTTCTAAGGTAGATCAGAAGGATTAGATGACATAATTAATACATCACCCAGCACACAGTAAGTACTTAAAAAAAGTTAGCTATTACATATCATGGGTTTTCATCAGGTAGTTCAGGTGGATTTTAAATTGTGAGAAACAACTGAATTTTCAAGTTTCCTGCTCACAGGGATCCTAGCCTTAGAGAGATAATTACAAGTTTAGGATATTCTGAATAACATTTGAGCTGAGGATCAACAGATCAGAAGTCTATTTTGGATTCAGTTAATTTAGTCTAACACTCAAGATTTAGCTGAATTCCTTGTTTTATTTAAAGAGACATGCTTGATGCTTCTGTAACTGTCTTGTACAGCTAAACACTGACAGAAGTGTGATGTCTAAATTAATGCCAGCCATACTAATCAAAGGTTATTTGCTTTACTGTTTAAACAGAGATTATTCATGGCATGAGCTGATGTGTTTTGATTTTTCAACATGTCAGCTATAAGATCAGAGTGGATATTTTAGCCTTGTGATAACTCCCTATAAATAGAGGCATAAATTATAAATGCTCATTGATGCAATTATAAATTGTCATTTGGGATTCTTTGATCTTGGCAAAATATAATGACCCTGAGTTAGAACATTGCACTAGGGGTGACTTCTATCTTCAACACTCTATAAACCAGCAAATCTTGATGGAAAGACCCTTTCTTTCCTCTCATCCTGTTCCCTGCTCACCTGCATGGTTGCAGATTTATCCTTCTCCCAACTCTGCACCTGTCCCAACCACATGTCACAAGATTCTGCTGAAGCACCAGGAGGTAAATGTTAGTAAAATACAGAGCCTAGCAATGTGACTCAGTCTGATAGGTTTTATCAGGTGATAGGTTTTATCAGATGATGCTTCCTTCTGGTCCCTGGCTGTCTGTATTTAGGCTGTTGGCAAGGAAGGTGGAGTTACGATTATTAACAATGACTTGAGCCTAGGGTAAGATTTTACTCCACTTGGATTAAAATACCATCTCTGTTGCTTAT
>LNAC01000134.1:3484382-3497231 GCA_002007465.1 Ailurus styani
GGCCTCGATCCCAGGACCCTGAGATCGTGACCTGAGCTGATGTCAGAGGCTTTAACCCACTGAGCCACCCAGGGTAGTTTTAGGTTTATAGAAAAATTGTGCAAAATAAACAAAGAGATCTCATGTGCCCCCTTTTCTCCCTGACCCCACACCATCGTCTATTATTAATATTTTCCATTAGTGTGGTACTTTTTTATGGTTGGTGACAATTGGTGAACAAATATTTATACATTATTATCAACTAAAATTTATAGTTAATGCTGGGGTTCATTCTTTTTGTTTTAAGGTTTATGGGTTTTTTTAAGTGTGTAAGGTTATGTTTCTGCCATTACAGAGTATCACACAGAATAGTGTCACTGCCCTAAAAGTTTTCTGTTCTTCTGTGTTCCAACTCTTCATCCTTCCCTCTCCTCCTCCTCCCCTAAACTCCTAGCAACCACTGATGTTTTCACATGCTCTACAGTTTTTCCTTTTCCAGAATGTCATATATTTGGGAATCATAAACTTAAGGCCTTTCACATTGGCTTCTTTCACTTAGCAATATGCATTTAAGTTTCCTCTATGCCTTTCTATGGCTTCATAGTTCATTTCTTTTTCTCATTAAATAACACCCCATTGTAGGGGTATGCCACAGTTCCTTTATCCATTCACCTATTGAAAAACATCTTGGTTGCTTCCAATTTGGAGAAATTGTGCATAAAGCTGCTACAGACATTTGCAGGCAGGTTTTTGTGTGCACATATGTCTTCAGCTCATTTGGATAACTTTTTTTTTTCATTTATTTACCATTTTTTCCTGCTCCTGCTATGATATAATAAGTGGTGATAAGTTTTGTGACTTGAGATGCAATATTTGTCAACATTTGCCTAGGGATAACAGGGAGCTTACAATACTAGGGCAGTCTATCAACTGTCGTTTGAGCTTTCTGGAAAAATATCATGCTGTAATTGTGTATGGAGGCTTGAAAAATAGGTGGACTGAGTTCAAATACTATTTTTTTCAACTTCTCCCTCCACGGCCCTAGAAAAATTGCTTAACTTTGCTTCTGTTCCCTCACCTCATCTCAGAATGGGGATGACACTGGTATATTACAAGGTTGTTTGGATGCTTAAATGAAATAATATGTATAAAGTACTAAGAGCAGCACTTGGTAAATGTGAGTTGTTCTAATTGGGATTATTAAGTAGGTGTAGATATTTCCTGTACAGATCAGCTTCATGAATGGCTTCAGTTTCAGTCCGGTGCACATCAAAAACAAATGAACAAAGCTTATCATGTGTTCACACATTCCCAACAACTATTTCTTGAGGCTTAACATGAGCCAGGAATTATACTGATATTTGAAATAGAGGAAAGGCAAAATCCCTGTCCTTAAGGAGCAAACCCCTCTAAAGAAGCAAGGAATCCATTTTCATATAGTATGAAAGAGTCTGGGTTTTCACAAGGGAAAGTGACATTTTCCTGACATTGGTCACAGGAAAGTCTGTTTTCTACAAGGGCTCTCCTCACAAACTGTAGACTAAACCAGGGTCAGGCACGGGGTTCTTCTCTGCATCCTCCTTGCTGTGGATATTTTGGTAGATTCTCAACTCTCTAAACTTCAATTTGTTGAGCTATATATTAGACCTTTAATTTCCCTTCTAAGGTAGATCAGAAGGATTAGATGACATAATTAATACATCACCCAGCACACAGTAAGTACTTAAAAAAAGTTAGCTATTACATATCATGGGTTTTCATCAGGTAGTTCAGGTGGATTTTAAATTGTGAGAAACAACTGAATTTTCAAGTTTCCTGCTCACAGGGATCCTAGCCTTAGAGAGATAATTACAAGTTTAGGATATTCTGAATAACATTTGAGCTGAGGATCAACAGATCAGAAGTCTATTTTGGATTCAGTTAATTTAGTCTAACACTCAAGATTTAGCTGAATTCCTTGTTTTATTTAAAGAGACATGCTTGATGCTTCTGTAACTGTCTTGTACAGCTAAACACTGACAGAAGTGTGATGTCTAAATTAATGCCAGCCATACTAATCAAAGGTTATTTGCTTTACTGTTTAAACAGAGATTATTCATGGCATGAGCTGATGTGTTTTGATTTTTCAACATGTCAGCTATAAGATCAGAGTGGATATTTTAGCCTTGTGATAACTCCCTATAAATAGAGGCATAAATTATAAATGCTCATTGATGCAATTATAAATTGTCATTTGGGATTCTTTGATCTTGGCAAAATATAATGACCCTGAGTTAGAACATTGCACTAGGGGTGACTTCTATCTTCAACACTCTATAAACCAGCAAATCTTGATGGAAAGACTCTTTCTTTCCTCTCATCCTGTTCCCTGCTCACCTGCATGGTTGCAGATTTATCCTTCTTCCAACTCTGCACCTGTCCCAACCACATGTCACAAGATTCTGCTGAAGCACCAGGAGGTAAATGTTAGTAAAATACAGAGCCTAGCAATGTGACTCAGTCTGATAGGTTTTATCAGGTGATAGGTTTTATCAGATGATGCTTCCTTCTGGTCCCTGGCTGTCTGTATTTAGGCTGTTGGCAAGGAAGGTGGAGTTACGATTATTAACAATGACTTGAGCCTAGGGTAAGATTTTACTCCACTTGGATTAAAATACCATCTCTGTTGCTTATAAGGCAAAAGCTTGGACAAGTAAATCAACCCCCTAGTTCCTAAATATTTAAAATAGGCTTAACGGTGATATAAAATTAAAGGATGCTTTTGAGGCACATATGAGATAATTTATACACATTCAGTAGATGGTGGGTAGCCCTTTTCCCCTTGCTAATTCCCTTATGAGTTCTTGATGGCAAACCCACCCCTGGTATTCTAACCAAATTGGAATTAAGCAGATGTGGGGTGCAGCATGGAATTGGTGATACTCTGCCCTGTTCACAGTGGGACAGAGTGTCTTTCCTCTATGCCCTAAATGTCTCTTTCACTTGGTCTTCTGTGGCCCCAGCAATGTCTCCCATGTTTAATGTGCCTGCTGGGATCTTTGATTTATCTTCCCTTTCAAAAATCCTTCTATAGCTCTGAATTCTCCCCTGTATACCTTTGGCTTGCTAAATAATAAATGTCCCACTCTTTCTTTCTTCTTTTGTTCACATCTAGTAGGTAGGGTTCACAGTATATCTCAAGGAAAAAACAAAAAACAAAACAAAATAAAAACTACAGCTCTCCTCTCTCATGCCCTAAGAAATTGAAGGACAGTGTTAGAATGAATGTACAACAAGTGAAGTTATGAATCAAACACAAAGTAAACATATTGAGCAACTCTTGGTCACCCAAGAAATGGGGAAAGGCTGAACTCTGGACTTTGCAGTACCTTGTCCTGTGCACATCAGGGATAGAGTTGACCCAACACCAAAAACACAAAATTAGACTTGGTGGTACAACTAAGTCTCAACCTGATTCATTTGGCTAATCTGAACAATTCTCTAGGACCAATTCAAACTGCCTCCCATCTGGCCCCAGTAACAGATTGCTATTAGTATGTTAATAAAATGCTGGCAGCAGGCATTGGAATGTGGTACCTGGGTGTTCCTTGCCTGGTCTGTTACATACACAGCAGTCCTGTCTCACTCAAATATAAAATTGCCAGCGATGGCATCAGGCTCCCAGTGAAGTCTTTCTCTCGTGAAATTTTTCGCCTCTCTTGTAATTCTGAATGAGAGCTTGTGAGTTTGGGGAAGGGCTATTGGGAAGTGTATCTTCAAAGCTTTCATCCCTCCCAGCATAACCTGAATGCCCAGTTTCCTGGCCCAGGTAATAGATTTTGTAGCTGGCCACATCAGCCCATAAGACTTTTATAGGGTGCTTATGGGTACCATGAGCTCCATAAAAGCAGGGCAATGGAACTTGACATAATTTCTTCTTTAAAAGAGGTGTCACATTTCGAAAGGCCCCAAGGAATTACCAATGGATCAAGAGACAAGTAGCCTGATAATACATCTTACCTGGGCCACCTCTTTCACCCATTTTATTAGATAGGAATGTGTCTAATTGGGAAGAGCAGTCTCTCCTTTCAAATGAAGGTTAAATAAGTCAGCAACACTCAGGTAGAGGCAGATCAGATCATTTGTAGGCTTACTTCTCTCGATGCATATTTTAGTATATATATAAAACCAGATCAAGGGTTGAGGAGGTTTATTAGGGGATAAAAAATACCTTTATGAGCTGCCATATTTCATCCTTGAGTCAATCATGCTGTAATGAACACCAAGCACAGGAGGTAAAATGAGATGGAATGTTTCAGGCAAAAGGAAATCTCGGTGGAAATTAACCTAGCCTCAAAAGAGCCTTTAAAAAACAAAATGCTGCCAACAGCAAGCCAGTCCAACTGCAGACTTGAAGGTCAGCATTCGAAAGGACAACAAATGCAAATATTATACCAACCATTTACAAAGTTACTTTGGTAAAAAGAGAGAATGTATTCATTCAGCGTGGACTACCAGTGTTGCTGCCAATAAAAAATCACTAATTAGCTCCGTGATACCTTTTTCTGACACATGTGTATCCGTTTTGATCCAAATATGACCTTAGCTGTGGGAAAAATACCACCTCCATGGAAATAAATGACCCTAGGTTTGCTTCCACATATTCAGCCCCTTATTAAAGGAGTAAAGAGTTAGAAATTGAAACAAGGAGAAAACTAATGAGCCCTTTAGAAAAAAGGTTTTTTTCTCCTGAAGAGTTAATCAAAGGTGCTGTGGATACGGAATGAAAGGAACACATGTCTGCATCTATCTTTAGGTCACTGTTTTGTAATTCCTGCCAAGAAAGTGCTAGAAGAAAGTGACAAATGTCCTAGGAAATCTAGGGGTATCTGAATCAAATTCTTTACCTCTCTTAATGAATAACTCTACCAGGAACTGGGGTTGTTTTATTAGTAAGGGTCATTCACTCAAACCCAGACCAGAAATCTCTTTTAGTATTACTAGATGGTTTTATTGTAGATAGATAGATAGATAGATAGATAGATAGATAGATAGATAGATAGATAGATAGATAATAGATAGATATGGAGATATAAAAAGAAAACTGAAGAGAACTGGGAGAATAAGAATTTTAAAAGGGCCAATTTATGTTTTTGGTTTTTATTTCTCCAACTCTTCATCTTGCAATCAGATGCAGAATTATGTGTTGAAACAAAGGTATGCCAATAACAATATCCAAGATACCTCATATATTGCTGGGTAATCAACACATCATTATAAATTGCACATTGAATCAAATCAGTAAGTCAGCAGACACAGATATATATGATACGATCATATAGAAGAGTTTAATTAACCCGATGGAACTTAAGGGCTTTCTAGAAGGATTAGCCCAAGCAAGCAACCTACATTAGAATTATATATGTAGGCTTTCCAATTTAAAGACTAGCTGGTAAGCCCCATCTGGTAAGAGACACTTTGCTATTATTACTGCATATTTGTTTATTACATTTATATAATATTTTCGCTTCAAAGAGACCGAAGTGTTATACTGAGACTTCGGCACATCTGATATCATAAAAATAAAAGTGAAGAAAACCAAGAAGAGAGAGTAAGTAAGTAATAGGGGGAAAAACAGAAGGGATGATAATGGCAGATAATTGCAAATTTGGATTTCTTTTGGAGTGCCTACTGTATCTCGCAGTCTTCCAGAAGCACTAGTTGGCAAAGAGGATGGCCTAGTGTCGTTGACCAAACTCGCTGAGTTATTTTATAATTACATCATTTTATCTTCACAACATTCACGTACGATTGGTATTCTTGCCTCTGCATTACAGTGAAAGAGCCAGCTCAGTGAGGATTAACAAAATTAGCCAAAGTCAAATGACTGCTCGGTAGAAGCACTGGAATCTGTGCCAGGTCAGTCTGATTGTCAAGCGTAAGAAGTTCCTGTTACATTCTCCCTGCTCCCAACACAGCTGGATCTTTGAAGATCTTGTTCATGCTAGATCGAAGTGCTGAAAACACCGGAGGGACCATTTGGAGATCCTTACTTCCCGCCACATGCCATGATTCACTCCTGTACTTTTTCTATTTTATAAATGTCCCTGAATCTTAATCCCTTTGACATAGGTTTGGAATCACTTGAGTTAGATAGATAGGGTTTGAAAACTCTAATGGGAACTCCCTAAACAGATGAGAAAAAGTTTTCTGTGTTTTAATCAGCATTTGATTATTAATGTAGTTCTCCTTGAGATGACTCAATCCTCCCCACACTCAGTGAAAAGAATGAATCATTCTCTTCGATTTTCTTCTCAGAGTCAGAAGGAAGACTTTTCAGATATCGTCATACGATGATGGCAGGAACACACATCTGTTGCCCACATGAGCATATATTAGAAACCCGATGGACCCCTCCGTGCCTCAGTTGGTTAAGCAGCTGCATTCAGCTCAGGTCATGATCCCGGAGTCCTGGGATGGGATTGAGTCCCACATCGGGCTCCCAGCTCCACAGGGAGTCTGCTTCTCCCTCTGACCTTCTTCTCTCTCTTTCTCTCTCTCTCTCTCTTTTTTTAAAGATTCATTTATTTATTTGACAGAGAGAGAGAGATCACAAGTAGGCAGAGAGGCAGGCAGAGAGAGAGGAAAGAGGAGGAAGCAGGCTCCCCGCTGAGCAGAGAGCCCGATGTGGGGCTCGATCCCAGGACCCTGAGATCATGACCTGAGCCAAAGGCAGAGGCCTTAACCTACTGAGCCACCCAGGCGCCCGACCTTCTCCCCTCTCATGCTCTCTCTCACTTTCTCACTCTCTCTCTCAAATAAATAAATAAATAAAATCTTTAAAAAAAAAGAAGAAGAAGAAAAAGAAACCCATGTCTGTGGAAACCCACCCGTCTCTGAGAATAACTTTGAGTGTAGTGCTCAATGTGTTTATACCAAAGTATTGTTGGACAAATGGTATAATTAAATATATTTATTTGTCTTTATTATACTGCCAATTTTTGGAAATACACCTAATTAATACACAAAATAATATGCAAATACACAAAAGAATATGGTAATAAGTAGTTGCTTTTTTAAAAAATCTATTAACTTAAAAAAAATCTATTAACTTAGGGGAACTTTGCCACTAGTAGTTTACTTTCGCTTGGGAATTTCCAGAATTTATTAAAAGGTACCCAGTGGAAATCTAGTAAGTAATGAATTATCCAAAGAGTCATGCTATTCATAGAAAAATATAATAGAACTGTCAGGAGTAGATTTCTAATTTGATTAAAACAATCTCTGTGACAAAGTAAGAAAAAGAAAGGAAAGAAAGAAGAAAAAGAGAAAGAAGAAAGAAAGAAAGAAAGAAAGAAAGAAAGAAAGAAAGAAAGAAAGAAAGAAAGAAAGAAAGAAAAGGATGGAAAAGAAATGCTGAAGTCCAATTAAATAAAGTAATTTAAAAACTTTAAAAAAAAGAAAGGTTGAGAATATACCAAGTGAGATGTTCTGACTCTGAAAAGATCAAAATGTCAGAGCTGAAAGAAAAGATCAAGCACCAGAAACCTACTTGTTCAATGAGTCTGAGCGATATAATTTTAGCAGACTCAGTAATCTTGCCAGACTCGGTAATCTTTCCTGACAGAATAGTAAAGTGAGAACAATTTGAATGTTGGACCACCAGCCATGAGTTTGAATCCTGGCTCTTCTATGTGTTAGGTACGTGGCCTTCTGAAAACTATTTAATTTGCCAAATTTCATTTCTTAATCTATAAAATAGGGATAGTAACAGTGCCTATCTCACAGGAAAAGATCAAATGACATCAGATAGAAAGCAACAGGTATAATTTCTAGTGTGTGCCAATACATTTTAGCAATAGTTATAATTTTTTTAAAAGGTTTTATTTATTTATTTGACACACAGAGAGAGATCAGATCATAAGTCAGCAGAGAGGCAGGCAGAGAGAGAGGAGGAAGCAGGCTCCCTGCTGAGCAGAGAGCTTGATGCGGGCCTCAATCCCAGGACCCTGAGATCATGACCTGAGCCGAAAGCAGAGGCTTTATAACCCACTGAGCCACCCAGGCGCCCTAGTTATAATATTTTAGTAACTAAGATTTCAATGCAGTTTTTCTCCACCTCCTCCTTCATCCTAATTTTGATCCTAAATTTTCCTGTTTCCATAACCATTATCTCTATGTCTCTATCCCCACTACAGAGGAAAGATATTCCTAAAAGAGTACCCCATCATATAACTTAACTTAATTCTAAGAACCCACAATAACTGAGAACCATTTATTCTAAACGTTATGATAGTTTATTTGGGGGTTTCAGTAATTTGTTCTCTAAAATTATAGTGTAAGAATCAGGAGCTAATTATTTATAATGAATGCTTTCTAATCATATATTTTTCAAGCCAATGGGAGCTTCATCCAGTGTCCCAGTGCCCACAGGCTGAATTTTTGAAGAGGAACTTCATTCAATATTATGCCCAGCCAATGATATAATGGTATCAGCAGCACCAAGAGAGAGAACCGTCAATGGCGTAGAGATGGCTTTGTCCATAGCAGATGAGGACAGACTCAAGTATCCAATCCCAGAAACAGCAGCCTCACCCTCGGCCGAATTTATCTGTTAACTCTAGATGATAAGGTCATGCCCCAAAGACTGAGATTTGCTTACCTTCTTTATCTGCACTTATGAAATACTTGTTATGACATGAAATTATCTAGCCAATTTTTAAACTCGAGATATTTATTTGAGAGTTCTAAGAAATGCTGAAAGCTGATAGATTTCAACATGCTAAATCTCCCTATACTTGTGTTAAATAACTAATGCATTAAATTTCACCTGGCTACAGTGTTCTACATCAGGATTATGGACTAGAATTTAAAGGCAGACCCAGTTGGTTAATTATAAATGTAAGTTTGTATTGGCCAAGTCAATTATCTACCTCAAATTGGCCACATTGTTTCTTTCTACTCCCTTATTACCAAGACTTTTAAAGTTATTTTTTTCATTTTAAAATCTGCTTCAGCTATCCCAGCATATTACTAAATGGTTAATGCTTTCCCCAGAAGAGACTAATTCTTCTCTCAAATCAAATTAATCCATTGATTCAGGCTTGTGGATGTTCATTCTTTAAACCATGGGATTAAATGTGTATGTGCAATCATCTGTAGCCATGAGATACTTCGACAATGCTTGAGTGGTTGTCAGGGAAACAATGTGAACATCCAGTCTGTTGCAATATTGAGCTAAGTGTGAACACACACACACACACGCACACACACACACACCAGCTGTCAATCAGTTTGTAAAATATGTGTAAGGTAGAGAAATCTTTTTTTCTCTCTCTCTTCAAGGACATTACTAATTATGTGTGTATGGGTGTAAGCATGTGCATGTGTATGTGTATGTGAACACAGATTTCGTTTGCATTAAATTCTCAGCATGCTTTCTGTTCACGGTGTTAATATTTTATGTCTTAATGGTATTTTTTACCATATAGCTCATTGACCGCATTCAATATTCCATGAAGTATATAGCAGATACTATTATTAAATATATGCATTTTGTTGTAATCTCAGAGTAACATTTCTCCCATAGATTCTGGCTTCTCAGCTTTATTTTCTCTATATTAATCACTATATTCTTCAAACTGGTAAGAATTTAACCATGAAGTTCTAAAAACCGAACCAAGAGCAAAGGATTCTCTGGAAGATTTAAAATATCAACCACCAAAAAGCTATTGCTTGGTTACTATCTAGATTTGAATCTTCTGATTCTAGTTCTATTTAGGATGCCTGTGACACTGTTATTTCTGGAAAATTCCTACTCTCTCAATTTTTAATTGAAGCATAGTATCCTCTATGAAGACTTTCCTGATCCCCTGGAGGGAAGAAAAAAAACGTCCTTTTCTCTTGTATATGACCCTTGTATCTTGCACATGGCTTCACTGAAACATAAAATAATTTGTACAATTATTTTTCTTAGAATCTGTAAATTCTATGGAGCTTGACAAGCCCTTTTAAAATCTGCACAGCACAATGATCCTCAAACTTCAGCATCCATCCGAATCATCTGAGCTCTGTCATCCAAGGATTCTGATTAACTAGGTCTGGGGTGCGACCCAGGAGTATGTGTTTCTAACAAGTTCACAGTTGACATTGATCTTGCTCATCTGGACCACAATTTGAGAACCATTCATGTATCAGTTGAAACATAAAAACATGTTTAATGGACACCTTGCCTTAGACTACTCTTTATTCCTCAGAACAGGTTGCTCATAAATTTTCTGTGTGAATACCGATGACCTAGTATCCATCAGGTGTGAATCTGATTCCCACACAGAGAGATTGGAGGACTAGAAGAAATTATAGAAATATATGCCAGGTTTTGTCTTCCTCTCCAATTTCCTAATCAGTTATCTAAAACTGGAAGTAGGAAGTAGAAAGGCAGACTATTCATTCGCTTGTAAAGAAAAAAAGCAGCTTCGGATTCCTGTTTCTTCTGTTTGAGTCTTTAGGTACCTCAATGCGTTTGTTAAGAATACAAAACTAACTTCAATTTGCATTATTTTGGTGGGGGATACTATCATACACTAGGAATTGGACTTGGATTTTAAGCATTTTATGGAAACTGCTAGATTTAAAATAGTTGTCTGTGTACGTAAAATCAAATTAATTGGTGTTCATTAAAATAATTTCACATTTAAAAAATAATTTCACATTTTGTGTTATAATTGGATTGGCATGTATTCTTTTTTTTTATTTAAAAGATTTTATTTATTTATTTGACACACAGAGAGAGATTACAAGTAGGCAGAGAGGCAGGCAGGGAGAGAGGAGGAAGCAGGCTCCCCGCTGAGCAGAGAGCCCGATGTGGGCCTCGATCCCAGGACTCTGGGATCATGACCTGAGCTGAAGGCAGAGGCTTTAACCCACTGAGCCACCCAGGCGCTCAAGATATTATTTAGGCTCAGTAGGATGTTGCTCTCCTCACACCTTGAGTTCAGGTCTCATACAACTGCATACCTTCTTCCAAATATTTTTTATATACTCTGACTCTTCATAGTTTTTAATCTCCTCTCCTGTTCAAATTGGTTTTTAGGGGCAGTTCTAATGTTACTATGATTTTAAGTCACACTGCCTCCCTTGGTATTTGTTGGAAGTTTAGTTCCTCATTTGTGATAGTTGAATAAATCAAGACTTTAGCAGTGTCAAATACCTGTCAATAAAGAAATGGGAAAAACACAGATATACATACATAAATAAAATAAAATGTATTTTATTTCTAACTCCATACATTTATGCAGCCCAATTTCATATCAGACCTTCCTTGAATCCTGCAAAAGCAAGTGGGATAGAGGATTTATAATCAGTTATTATATTACAAATATGGCTTTTGTGTCTGCTACTTACTTCTCTGTCCTTTCACAATGTAAGGATATAATCAGAATAATTAACTCCAAATGGGAAGATGCATTTTTGGCTGCCTAAGCCACATAAGCCACCAAATCTGCCACCGAGGAGAATGGATGATAATGCAGTCCCTGGATACTACCTATGATGAGACATTCACTATTTGTAAGGCTATCCAGTCTGCAGTCAATAATTAATTCTAGAACTATCTTTTATTATTATAAAGTTCGCTCCTCCATTAATTCAAATTCTACTCTACAGAAGTACATTTAACATTTATATGCCAAAAAAACTACCTTTTAAAAGAGGTGTCTCAGGACGCCTGGGTGGCTCAATGGGTTAAAGCCTCTGCCTTCGGCTCAGGTCATGATCTCAGGGTCCTGGGATCAAGCCCCACATTGGGCTCCCTGCTCGGCAGCGAGCCTGCTTCCTCCTCTCTCTGCGTGCCTCTCTGCCTACTTGTAATCTCTCTCTCTGTCAAATAAATAAATAAAACCTTTAAAAAAATAATAAAATAAAAGAGGTGTCTCTATTAATCAATCGCTTTTAGAATGACCCCATGTGGCCCTAATAGGCCTATAGGGCAAAAAGTAATAATTTAATTGTTCATGGAAATGAGAATTTTTGATCAGATACTTAAATGATAGTTATGATAATTTCCTGTGATTACTCCTGAAGGTAATCAAGAGAAAGAAGCCAATGTACTAAACACCAAAAAAAGATCCAAACACCATTTTTTTTCAGTTGTCTTGCACCAGTTCATTTTTTTGTGTGTGATCTGAATTTGCTTGTTTATAATGGGGTGTCAAGACTTAAAGTTTGGTGCCCTACAAAATGAATCTGTAGTATAACGCCCAAGAACCTAATAGACCCAGATTAGCAAAAAGACCATCCATTGCTATTTACTGAGTTCATTATATGTCATGGAAACTAAGCAACTTCATCAGGTTTTCATAACTTTGTATGACAGAAGAATCTCTCAAACACAGTAGTCGTGACATTTATCCTGGATAATCCTTTGTTTGGGGATCTGTCCTTTGCATTGTAAGATGGTTGGTGCATCACTGGCCTCCGTCCACTAGGTGCCAGTAGCACTTTTCCAGTTGTAACAACTAAAAATGTTCCCAAACATCAATAATCTTGCCCTGAGAAGGCAAAATCGTCCTATTTGAGAAATACCACATTAAAGGATGATATGTCTTCTTGTTTTTTCCACCTCAGAAAGCTTCCAGATTCTTTTTTTTTTACCCCAGGGGACAGGTCTGTGAATCATCAGGCTTACATCTTTCACAGCACTCATCATAGCACAAACCCTCCCCAGTGTCCATAACCCATCCACCCTCCACCCCTACCCTCCCACCCCCCAGTAACCCTCAGTTTGTTTTGTGAGATTAGTAGTCTCTTATGGTTTGTCTCCTTCCCCATCCCATCTTGTTTCATTATTTTTCCCTCCCTACCCCCCACGACCCCCCACCCTGCCCCTCAAGT
>LNAC01000134.1:3497412-3580151 GCA_002007465.1 Ailurus styani
AATGGCAAGATTTCGTTTCTTTTGATGGCTGCATAGTATTCCATTGTATATATATACCACATCTTCTTTATCCATTCATCTGTTGATGGACATCTAGGTTCTTTCCATAGTTTGGCTATTGTGGACATTGCTGCTATAAACATTCAGGTGCACGTGCCCCTGAGGATCACTACCTTTGTGTCTTTAGGATAAATACCCAGTAGTGCGGTTGTTGGGTCGTGCGGTAGCTCTATTTTCAACTACCAGGTTCTTTTTGTAACATATACATTCTTTCCCTGGGAATCTTTAGGATGTATATGTCAGAATTTCTCTCAGAAGAAAAAAAAAATAATATTCCAGCCTTAGGCTATTCCAATACAGAAAATGACCAAAGAGTTAATACAAATTGCCAAGATAAAACTATGAATTTGAAAATAATCAAATTTAGTGTATCTCCTTATTCCTCACCTTCCCCAAAATGTAACAAAATTTAATCTGATGATACAGTTTAAAAGAAATGTTACTTATGTAGCCCACAGAAATCTATACCAACATTAAGAAACAAGCAAGTAAGCCAAACATAGATGGGAAAAATATTGTTGATGGCATAAATTAATCAATAGCTCAGAAAGTGCCAAGAATAGGTTTCTTCCTAATGATCTATACTGCATATTACACACAATTGTCATTACCATTATCAAATAATGGGCTACTTTTTTTTTCCTATTGTGTAGCTTAGTGACATGGGGGATACCACACAAGAGTGAGGGGAGGGCCCCTCATGAACAACCAATGTGTGTTATTAGACTTGGACAAGATTTTTCAAATCAAGCCTGCATTACTGGCCTCAAAGGCTACCAACAGTAACAACCTTGTCTATTTCCCATTCTTGCGCCTTCTCATTGGCGCACATTCTCATTAGCTTCTCTCATCTTCACTATTTATGCAATGTGAAACATAGGGTGAGGGTCTGTAAATGTCATTTCAGAAAGAAGATTGATTAATGAATATAATTTAAAGGATGTCCAGTGATTACAGAGATTTGTTTTTTTTGTTTTTTTTTTTAAAGATTTTATTTATTCATTTGACACAGAGAGAGAGATTACAAGTAGGCAGAGAGGCAGAGAGAGGAGAGGGGAGGAAGCAGGCTCCCTGCGGAGCAGAGAGCCCCATGTGGGCCTCGATCCCAGGACCCTGGGATCATGACCTGAGCCGAAGGCAGCGGCTTTAACCCACTGAGCCACCCAGGCGCCCTACAGAGATTTGTTTTTGCCTTGTTCTTGTTGTTGTTAACAATATATCATGGAAAAAAACAACATGATATACATGTTAGGAACCCTATGTGATATATGAGTTGGGAACCTTGATCTTCCTAAGAATGTATTTGTTTTGGTTCCTCAGGGAATCTCCTAATTGTCTCCTGTGGCTTCTTTGTTAACTACAAGTATGTATTTTTGACTAGTATAAGAATACAGACCACTGTGTAGATAAAAGACATATTTAACTCCCCATCCAGATATACACACAAACATACACACATAGGCACAGAAATGCTCAGGCTGTTCCTGATTTTGTCTCTGGGTGCTAAGGAACACTTGCAGACTCACCTGCTCACTTTAAAGTCTATAACTTCTTCAAGCCCGGACATGCCAAGCACTGAGCTACAGCGTCTGGCTGCAAGGCTGTTTAATCTCTCTGGGAGTTTATTGGTTTAAATCTATGACTAACAATCATATAAAAAAATATGGCAAAACCAGATGTCTTTAAACTCCTATAGTTTTTTGAAGCCGGAGTACTTTTCTTCTCTGTTTTGCTCTACTCCTCTTTGTGTTTCCATATAAAAGCACAGGGTGGGGCGCCTGGGTGGCTCAGTGGGTTAAGCCTCTGCCTTCGGCTCAGGTCATGATCTCAGAGTCCGGGGATCGAGCCCTGCATTGGGCCCTCTGCTCAGTGAAGAGCCTGCTTCCCCCTCTCTCTCTCTCTGCCTCTCTGCCTACTTGTGATCTCTCTCTCTCTGTAAAGTAAATAAATAAAAAATTAAATTAAAAAAAAGCACCAGGGAATCAGATCTATAAGATATGTACTCAGTTTCTTGACCTGGAAAACTTCTAAAAAGTTACTGTACTGTAGGCTCTGGCTACAGCTCCATCTCAGCCTCAGAATTGCTGACAAGAGAGGTTATCATGAGTGGGTATTATATTATTTCAGTCTTGATTTTTTGAATCTTTTAAACCATGTGTCTATAGATAAAGCGTAATTGTAAAAATGGATCTGAGAGGTAAAAATGACAAAACACAGCCTTAATTATCCTTATCACACAAGTAATAATGACTTGGTTCATATCTCTCTTTCCTGCATAAGAGTATTAGTTTTTAACAGTACTGGTTATACTCAACAGTCTTCCAGGACTGTCTTAAAAACATTAAATAAATCTAATCATTCAATTTTAAGTGGCATTCAGATAATTACTTTTATTGTCCGCATGTTAAAAGGAGCTGAAGGACTAGAGATTAAGGATTTGACTAATGTTCATAGCTAGGGAGCAAGGAATGGAACTTGAAACCAGCCTTCCTAATTCTAAGATTATGTACTTAACTCTCACCTTAGTCTGCCTATCTACTCCCAATAGTTGGACATGCGTGTCTATGTTTGTTGTTATGCATGGTCACATGAGAGATCGAAACTATTCCAGAAACGTTGCATAACTGTGGCATGGTCACAAGGAAACATTTTGTCTTCAAATGTTTAAACTTCATTAGAACCCTACATATTTTATTTTTCGTAACCTAGTGGTTATAACTTTCACGGTCCTAGTTTGGTGGTGTGCCACAGAATGTCATATCTTGGCGAAAACCACTGCATTTTACTAATGTGGATGTGCAGCTTATAAGCAAAAGACTGAGTTGCTAATCTAATTTTGTGGGATATGCTTGTTTCCTCTGAATACTAAGTACTGTCAGTGAGGGTTTGTTGGTTTGAACCTTATCATTATTTTTCTCTAGATGTTAAAGAGATGGTTCATTTTTCAAGTTGGTTCAATCCCCCAAATACCTCAAACCTTGCCTCTTCAGAGTGTACTACCTTTATTTTATTTATAGAATATGTCAGTGGATTATTGCTGTCGAGGAAGGGATATTGGAATTTGTTTGTTTGCCAGTGTCATTTTCCACTTCTAAGATGATATGTTGGTAATAAAATGGAAAGTGTGTTACCATGCGTGGCTCCAGAGCCCTAAAGTTAATATTTAGTAACTCAGTCAGCTATACATTACCTGATGCTATTTTCAGAAAATTCATTTTGTTTGGATTGAGGTATAATTGACATGTAACACGATATTAGTTTCAGGCATACAACATAATGATTTGATATTTGTATACACTGTAAAATGATCACCACAATAACTCTAGTCCCCAACCATCGCCATATAAAATTGCAAAAAAAAAAAAGTTTTTTCTTGTGATAAGAACTTTTGGGATTTACTCTCTTGGCAACTTTCAAGTATGTACTACAATATTATTGACTATAGTTACCATGCCGTACATTATATCCCCATGATTTATTTGTTTTATAACTGGAATCGTGTACCTTTTAACCCCCTTCTCATGTTTGGCCCACATCCCAACCCCCTTCCTCCTAGAAATCACCCTTCTGTTCTCTGTATCCATTAGTTTTGTTTTATTTTGTTACTTTATTTTGTTTTCTGTATTCCAAATATAAGTGAAATCATAGACTGTTTATCTTTCTCTGTCCAACTTATTTCACTTAGCATAATTCTCCCAGGGTCCTTCCACATTATCACAAATAGCAAGATTTCAGTCTTTATTATGGCTGAGTAGTATTCCATTGTAAATATATTTACCACGTCTTCTTCATCCATTCATCCAATAATGGACAGTTAGGTTATTTCCATAGTTTGACTATTGTAAATAATGCTGAAATGAACATAGGGGTACAATATTTTTTATATGACTGTTTTTGCGGTCTTTTGTAAATGCCTAGTAGTAGAATTGCTGGATAATGTGGTAGTTCTGTTTTTGAGGAAAGCCCATATTGGTTTCCATGGTTGCTGTACCAGTTTACATTCACACCAATAGTGTATGAGGACTCCCTTTTCTCTACATCCTCACCAACATTTATTATTTCTTGTCTTTTTGATAATAGCTATTCCAACAGGTATGAGTTGGTATACCATTGTGGTTTTATTTGCATTTCTCTGATGATTAGTGATATTGAGCATATTTTTATGTGTCTTTTGGACATCTGTATGTCTTCTTTGGAGAAGTGTCTATTCAGATTCTCTGCCCACCTTCGAATCAATTCTTTTTTCCCTATTGAATTGTATGAGTTCTTTATATACTGTGAGTATTAACCCCTTGTCATATATATGATTTGTAAATATGTTCTCCCATTCAGTAGGTTGCCTTTTCAATTTGTTGTGCAGATCTTTAGTTTGATCTATTTCCATTTTTTTTCTCCTTTTCTTGCCTTTGCTTTTGGAGTCAGATCCAAAAAACTATGGCCAAGACCAATGCTGAGGAACTAATCATCTATATTTTCTTCTAGGAGTTTTATGGTTTTCAGGTCTTACATTCAAATCTTTATCCCATTTTGAGGTAATTTTTGTGTATGGTGTGAGATAGCTTAGTTTCTTTTGCACGTAGCTGTCCAGTTTTCCCAGCATCATTTATTGAAGAGACTGTCCTTTCCCCCATTTTATATTCTTACCTCCTTTTTCATAAATTAATTGACTATATATGCATTGGATTACTTCTGGGACATTGATCTATGTGTCTGTTTTTATGCCAGTATACAACTGTTTTGATTACCATAGCTTTGCAATATAGTTTCAAATCAGAGAGCATGATGCCTCCAGCTTTATTTTTCTTTCTCAAGATTGCTTTTATCTGCAGTCTCTTATGCTTCTTTACAAATTTTAGGATTGTTTGTTCTACTACCATGGAAAAAAATGCCACTGGAATTTTTTTTTGAAACATTTATTCTGTCCCTTAAGCACTTAGAGTTTTGAGAAGAATTGCATTGAAACTGCAGGTTGCTTTGGGAAGTATGAACATTTTAACAATATTCTTCCAATCCATGGGCATGGAATATCTTTCCATTTATTTGTGTCTTCTTCAATATCTTTCATCAATATCTTATAGTTTCCAGTGTGTAACTTTCAATTCCTTGGTTAAGTTTATTTCAGGGATTTGGTTCTTTTGATGCAACTATAAATGGGATTGTTTTCTTTATTTTTCTTTCTAATAATTTGTTGTTAGTGTGTAGAAATACAACAGATTTTTCTATATTGATTTTGTACTCTACAACTTTATCAAATATATTTAGTAGTTCTAACAGTTTTATTTTGGTGAAGTCTTTAGGGCTTTCTATATATAAAATCATGTTTTTTAAACATGTGAACTTTTGGGCACCTGGGTGGTTCAGTGGGTTAAAGCCTCTGCTTTCGGCTCGGGTCATGATCTCAGGGTCCTGGGATCGAGGCCCGCATCAGGCTCTCTGCTCAGCGGGGAGCCTGCTTCCCCCTCTCTCTCTCTCTGCCTGCCTCTCTGTCTCCTTGTGATCTCTCTCCCTCTGTGAAATAAATAAATAAAATCTTTAAAAAAAATAAAAAATAAATAAACATGTGAACTTTTAACTTCTTCCTTTCCAATTTGAATGCCTCTTATTTTTTATATTTCTTATTTCTATATTTTTGTATTGTCTTATTCCTGATTTTAGAGGAAAAGCGTTCAACATTTCACCATGGAGTATGATGTTAGCTTTGGACTTGGCATGTGTGATCTTAATTATGTTGAGGTACATTCCATCTATACCCACTTTGTTGAGAGTCTTTATCATAAATTAACATTGAATGTTATCAAATGCCTGTTCTGAATCTATCACGATGATTATATTATTTTTGTCCTTTACTTTGTTAATGTGGTTAACACCTTAATGGAGTTGCAAATATTTTACCATCCTTGCATCCTTGGAATAAATCCCACCTGATCATGTCATCTGATCATTTTAATGTAGTGTTGAATTTAGTTTGTTAATATTTTATTAAGGATTTTTATATTTATGTTCATTAGAGATATTGGCCTGTAATTCTCTTTTTTTATAATGTCAAAAATGGTGTCCCTTGGTTTGTGCTGCTGAGAGCACGTTTGTAGCCTCTATATGTGTGGCAAGTCTGAAGTCTCCTCCTCAGGCTGAAAATCCAAGACAAGTAAATAGGTCTTTTTCACAGGAAGACTACAGTTGTGTTTCAATCTGCTGTCTGTGCAGTGTACCAGAAATTTCTGTTCAAAATGGAAAATATGTTAGGAATCTCATGGGATCCATAGAGATAATTCCTATAATTTTTCAAAAATTAACATGAAAGAAGATAATTTAAAGTTAGTTGCTTGCCAGCTGTGTGACTTTAGACATTTGCTCAGTCTCCTTTTACTTCAGATTTTCTGATTTGTAAAATAAGGAAATCTTAGAAGTGATCTTAAAGTATTTGGGGTTCTATTTTCCTTCTATTAACAAATTCTAAGGATGTTGAAATTTATTACCAGATGATAAACAAGGCAACTAGAGAGGTAAATATATTACTCTAATCTGATTAATAACACAGTAGCATTTTGTACAAGATGGAGAAAATTTTGGAGACATTTAGCAAATTTCCTCCTCTCTGATGTTCCTTCTTTCTGCCATGCTTGATGGGTATGAAATGAACTCCTGCTAAAAAAAAATGTCTGAGGATGCCTGAGTGGCTCAGTTGGTTAGGCGACTGCCTTCAGCTCAGGTCATGATCTCAGGGTCCTGGGATCAAGGCCCGTATCAGGCTCCCTGCTCAGCAGGAGGCCTGCTTCTCTCTCNGTATGAAATGAACTCCTGCTAAAAAAAAATGTCTGAGGATGCCTGAGTGGCTCAGTTGGTTAAGCGACTGCCTTCAGCTCAGGTCATGATCTCAGGGTCCTGGGATCAAGGCCTGTATCAGGCTCCCTGCTCAGCAGGAGGCCTGCTTCTCTCACCCCTCTGCCTGCTACTCCTCCTGCTTGTGCTCTCTCTCTGTCAAATAAATAAATAAAATCTTTAAAAATAAATAAAAATAAATAAATAAAAAGAATGTCTGAAATTTCAGAGTAAAATATGATAACAATGTATAAAAACTTGATTAAGAAATCTCAGACTTTCTCCAGAATCGTTGTTTTGTCTTCTTTTTAATAATATACCTTCTTTTTTCCTGACATATTAAGCATTCAGTAAATCATACATAATATTTTTATGATATAAATTTTTATGGAGAAACTTGAGTCAAAAAGAAATAAAAGATTAATTCCATTAAAGAGTTGGTAATTTGTTTTTTTTTTATTATTTATTTATTTATTTATTTGACAGAGAGAGAGAGATCACAAATAGTTTGAGAGGCAGGCAGAGAGAGAGGAGGAGGCAGGCTCCCTGCTGATCATGGAGCCCGATGCGGGCCTCGATCCCAGGACCCTGAGATCATGACCTGAGCTGAAGGCAGAGGCTTTAACCCACTGAGCCACCCAGGTGCCCAAGAGTAGCTAATTTGAATATAGGCATTGAAACTGTTTTTTATCCATATCTCTAGAATCTAACATGGTATCAGAAATGCATACTGAATGAAAGAATAAGACTAATCCTACCCATGAGAGTCAGGGAAATCATAATAATAACCACAACAACCACTATCACTACTATAACCACATTTATTTAGTAACTGTTGTGTGTATTAAGCACTTTTCAATCATTATCACAAAACTGTTGTATGATTCTCATTCCTACTAGTGATGAATGGGAATTATTCTTTCTCCATCTTTTTTGCCAATTCTTACTTTGTTAAACTTTTTAAACTTTTGGTAATCTTGTGAAGGAATAATATATCCTTTTGATTTCATTTATATTATGTTGAGTGCTGATTATTAGAACATGTTTCATAAGTTTATTAGTTATTTGGGTATTTTTCTTATGGAAAGAGCTTACTGAATTCATTATCCATTTCCAATTGAGTCTTTTTATTCATTGTTTGCAAAAGTTTTTATTATAGTCTTCATATTAATCTTTTGCTGATTATATGTGTTGAAAATGTCTTCCCTTATTTCACTACTTGATTTTCATTCTCTATGTTATATTTATATGAATAGAACATTTTCATTTAATTATTTTTAATTATTAAGTTTATCAAATTTTCCTTTATGGTTAATGCTTCTTGTGACTAGTTTAATGAGATATTATTCCCTACTCCTAAGGTCATGAAAATGTTTTTCTATGTTATGTTACACATGCTTTATCATTCTGCTTTTCAAATGGAAGTCTCTATGTGAAATTGATTCTAGTATACAAGATGAGGTAGAAGTTAATATTTAACTTTGTCCATAGGGGCACCCAATTGTCCTTGCCATTTTTGAATTGGAAACGTCACACATGTGGTTTGGGAAAACTATGACACCATTACTAGACATAGCAGTCCTAAATTCACAAATAATAGTTTCATATCTACTATACCATCCATTATTGGCTGGGCTATTCAGACTACTGTAATAATAATTTTTAAAAAAAGCAAATTGTCTGGCTTAAAAGCAATCCATTATGGGTCAGTAAACAGTCTCTGAATTGGTCAAATGCCCCTACTCAATCACACAGAGGCCAGATATTCAATCCCATCATATGTTCAGAAGGTCAGAAATGTTTGGCAAATAGGTATAATGAAAAATAGTTTGCTTTGCTGGTCATGATATATACAGCTTACTGTCCCTCCTGCCAGCAACATATTACTCTCCCCCCCCACCAAGGGAGACAATTAAAAAATCTCATCCAGGCTTATGCCATCAAGCTCAAAGTCCAGAATTACTTGGAATGGTAGGCTGGATGCGTCCTCCCCATACTTCACTCCTCTCCTGCTCACCAAATAATATCCCTACCCTAATCTCTGGAACCTGTGAACATGTTATGCTACATTGTAAAAGAGGTTTGTAGGCATAATTAAGATTGTAAACCTTAAAGATATTACCTAAGAGCCCAACCTAATCTCAAAAGCAAAGATCTGTCTCTAACTACAGGCAGAACGGTGATACTCCAGAGCAGATTTGTATATTTCTTTGACTAGGGCCCATTACTTACCAGGGTTTCTGAAATCCCATTGGACAGACACTGAGAAGTCCCGTAATATCCTTTAATTAGGCCCCAATGTTGCTGTCTGTTTGGGGTCCTTGGCTTTGCATTTGAGCGTTCTTCTCCTCTATTATCCTCCTTCAGAAAGGAGCAGTTCTTCAGACTTTTTCCTATTGGTTGGGTCCTCAAGGTTGTTTCATGTCTCAGTCACAGATATTTTTAGACTGGACTTGTTGCTTCTTTAACTATAACACCTGTCAGGGGAGGAGTTAAGATGGCAGAATAGTAGGGGGAACCTGAACTTGCCTCATTCCTCACACACAGCTAGATCAACATCAAATCATTTTGAACAACTAGGAAGTCAATCTGAGGATAAAGAAAACAATCTGCACAATTGGAGGAAGAGAACATGGCAAATCTGAGGTTTGGAGCCATGAATTGGGGGAGAGAAAGCTGCAGTGCTGTGAAGAAGAAGGAATCCTTTTCACTGAGCAAAGTCAGGGGGAGAGGGAGGAAGCAAGGGGAAAGAGCAATAGGTAGGGCTTGCACAATACACTGCAGGGAGGGGATTCCTTGGGTTGCACTGAGATGGATTGCTCTTCTTCCTGGAGTGCATTTGGAAGACAGTACTTTGCCCCTCCATGGACAAAGGGCCTGTCAGGAGCCATGGCGCCATTGAGTGGCCCACCAGCAACATGGGGCAGAGACGTGAGCAAAGAGCAGATAACCTGGACTCACCTTTTCACTGTTCATCACAGTAGACTCCAGCTCTAGTGCATGCGTGCTCGCCCCTTGCAACTGCTTTTCTAGGATGGAATGGTGCTGGTGTGCTGGAAGGCTCTCCTCTGGGGGAGGCCCAGCCCTTTAGGATTTGGAGTTTTGAATCCCAGCCACCGGCAAGAGATAAAACATAGGAGAACTGTGGTGCTGGCAAGCCGATGGCGCAGGCACAGACAGTTTGAGGGTAGAGATCTGAAGAAAGCCTGGGACACAAGAGAGGAGACTGTTTGCTTTTCTGTGAGGACCTCTAGAACAGTGGCAGCCCTGAGTTCCCCTTGCCAGAGATGAGAACATGGGGTGACACCATCTTCTACCTGACCTCTCACCAGCACGATTGGTCTTCAGGGAGAAACAGCACCTCCAGTGGTGGCTGGAGTCACTTGTTTACACCAAACCCCAGCTCCATGCACCCAGCAGGGGCATTTTTGCAAAGGCTGGTATCACTGTGAGCCAGCCCAGTGGCCCTCTCTCTCAGAAGGTGAACACGGTACCCCTACCCCTGTGCCACCCTGCATATACCAGGTCTGCTGAACATAGAATACTCTAGAGTGTCAGCTTCAGTTCTGATGGAGATAGGAACAGGCTTTCATCATTATAAATATAAATATATTTATATATTTCATTTATATAATATGTTTATACATTTTTAAATATTTATTTTCTTTGTTTTTCTTTTTCTCTGGTATCAGACTTATAGTTTTTGTTCATTTATTGGATCTTTCCTTTTCTCTTTTTTTTTGAAATGGGCTTCTTTTTTTTCTTTTTCCTTCTTTCTTATTCTTGGGAATCAGGCTTATAATTTTTTGTTTGTTTATTTGCTTTTTTGTTCCATTCCCTTTTCTCTTTTCTTGAATTATTCTTTTCTTTTAATCAGGCTTAACTTAACAAAATAATCAAAACACACCTAGTTAAAGGTCTAAACATTTTCCACTGCAAACAAGGAGGAAGTCTCTAGAGGACGATCTGTGGGAAAGAGCAGCCAAAACACAACAGCAGAGTCCAAACAGGATATACCAGAAACACTTCCTGAAGTGCCAGGCTCTGGGTAGTGTATGACCCCTTCTTCATACAGTATAGCTCTCAGAAGCAGGAAACACAACAAGCTTTCATAATATGCAAAAGACGGAAGCCTAGACATAATGACAAGATGGAGTAATTCTCCCCAAAAGAAAGATCAAACAAACCACAGCCATAAATTTGCTCAAA
Organism: Ailurus styani; assembly: GCA_002007465.1. Taxonomy (NCBI): domain Eukaryota; kingdom Metazoa; phylum Chordata; class Mammalia; order Carnivora; family Ailuridae; genus Ailurus; species Ailurus styani. The sequence continues at coordinate 3,508,501 of LNAC01000134.1, forward strand.
ACAGATATAATCAATATATATGAATAAGATTTCAGAACAAGAATCATTGGGCGCCTGGGTGGCTCAGTGGGTTAAAACCTCTGCCTTCAGCTCAAGTCATGATCTCAGGGTCCTGGGATCAAGGCCCCCATCGGGCTCCCTGTTCAGCAGGGAACCTGCTTCCTCCTCTCTCTGCCTGCCTCTCTGCCTACTTGTGATCTGATCTCTCTCTGTATCAAATAAATAAATAAAATATTTTTTAAAAAAGGAATCATAAGAAGACTATCTTGGCTTGAAAGAAACATAGAAAACACCAGAGAAACCCTGGATGGTGAGATAAAAGACCTAAAAACTACTCAGACCAAAATTAAAAATAATAACAGTACTATAACTGAGATGCAAAACAGACTGGATGTAATCACAATGAGGATAGAAGAAATAGAGGATCAAATACGTGACATGGAAGATAAAATTGTAGAAAATAATGAAGCTGAAAAGAAGAGGGAAAGTAAACTATTAGATCATGGATATAGACTTGGGGAGCTCAGCAATTCCACAAAGTGCCATAGTATTTTATGAGTCCCAGAAGAAGAAGAGTAGAGAAAAGGGGAAGTTTTATTTGAACAAATCATAGCTGAGAACTTCCCTAATCTGGGGAAGGAAATAGGCATTCAAGTCCAAGAGGCACAGAGAACTCCCTCAAAATCAACAAAAATAGGTTAACTCCAAGACATATCATAGCGAAACTTGCAAAATACAAAGATAAGGAGAGAATTCTGAAAGCTAGGGGGAAAGGTGCTTAACCTACAAGGGTAGACACATAAGGTTAGCAGCAGACCTGCCCAGAGAAGCCCCAGGTCAGAAAAAGTGGCACGATGTATTCAATTAGCTAATTGGGAAAAATATACAGCCAAGAATACTCTATCCAGCAAGGTTGTCATACAGAATAGAAAGAGAGATAAGAGTTTCCAAGACAACCAAAAACTAAAAGAGTTTGTGAACACTAAACCAGCTCTGCAAGAAATACTAAAGGAACCCTTTGAGTGGGAAAGAGAATCCAAATGCAACAAAAATTAGAACAGAACAATCTACAAGGAACAACAACTTTACAGGTAGTATAATGGCACTAAATTCATATCTATCAATAATTACTCTAAATGTAAATGGACTCAATGCACCAATCAAAATACATAGGGTATCAGAATGTATTAAAAAAACAGGACCCATCAATATGCTGCCTATACAAGACACATTTTAGATCCAAAGACACCTCTAGATTGAACATGAGGGGATGAAGAACTATCTCTCATGCTAATGGACCTCAAAAGAAATCTAGAGTAAAAACTGAGGGCTTTTTCCCTAAGGTCAGGAACATGACAGGGGGATGTCCATTCTCACCACTGTTGTTGAACATAGTACTGGAAGTCCTAGCCTTAGCAATCAGACAACAAAAATAAATTAAAGGCATCCAAATCAGGAGGGAAGTCAAACTTTTACTATTAGCAGCCAACATGATACTCTCTGTAGAAAATCTGAAAGACTCCACCCAAAAACTACTAGAACTGTTACTTGAATTCAGTATTTCTATATACCAGTATTGAAGCAGCAAAAAGAGAAATCAAGGAATCAATCCCATTTACAATTACACCAAAAATCAGAAAATACCTAGGAATAAACCTAACCAAAAAGGTAAAAGATGTGTATGCTGAAAACTATAAAACACTTATGAAAGAAATTGAAGAAGACACAAAGAAATGGAAAAACATTCCATGCTCATGGATTGGAAGAGCAAATATTGTCAAAAGGTCTATACTACCCAATGCAAGCTATACATTTAGTGCAATCCTTATCAAAATAACGCCAGCCTTTTTCACAGAGCTAAAATGAACAATTCTAAAATTTATATGGAAAAGACCCCAAATAACCAAATAATGTTGAAAAAGGAAAGCAAAGTGGAGGTATCACAATTCCAGACTTCAAGCTGTATTACAAAGCTGTAGTCATCAAAACAGTGTGGTACTGGCCATAAAACAGACACATAGATCAAGGAAACAGAATAGAGAACCCAGAGATGGATCCACAACTCTATGGTCAACTAATCTTTGACAAAGCAGGAAAGAATATCCAATGAAAAAACACAGTCTCTTCCACAACAGTGTTGGGAAAACTGGACAACAACATTCAGAAGAATGAACTGGACCACTTTCTTATACCACACACAAAAATAATTTCAAAATGGATAAAAGACCTAAATGTAAGACAGGAAACCATTAAAACCCAGAGAACACAGGCAGCAACCTCTTTGATCTTGGCCATAGCAACCTCTTACTAGACACATCTCCAAAGGCAAGGGAAACAAAAGCAAAAATGAACTATTAGAACCTGATCAAGTTAAAAAGCTTTTGCACAGTGAAGGAAACAGTCAACAAAACTAAAAGGCAACTGACAGAAGATACATGCAAATGACACATCAGATAAAGGTTTAGTATCCCAAATCTATAAAGAATTTATCAAACTCAACACCCCAAAAATAAATAATCCCATTAAGAAATGGGCAGAAGACATGCATAGACACTTTTTTTTTAAGATTTTATTTATTTATTTCACAGAGGGAGAGAGATCACAAGGAGGCAGAGAGGCAGGCGGAGAGAGAGAGGCGGAAGCAGGCTCCCCGCCGAGCAGGGAGCCTGATGTGGGCCTCGATCCCAGGACCCTAGCTCATGACCTGAGCCGAAAGCAGAGGCTTTAACCCACTGAGCCACCCAGGCGCCCGCATAGACACTTTTTATTCAGAGAAAACATCCAGATGGCTAACAGACACGGGAAAAGATGCTCAACATCACTCATCATCAAGGAAATACAAATCAAAACCACAATGAAATACCACCTACATTGGTCAGAATGGCTAAAATTAACAACTCGGGAAACAAGAGATGTTAACAAGGACATGGATAAAAGAGAATCCTTTTGCACTGTTTGTGGGAATGCAAACTAGAGCAGCCACTCTGGAGAACAGGATGGATGGTCCTCAAAAAGTTAAAAAATAGAGCTACCCTACAATCCAGCAATTGCACCATTAGATATTTATTGAAAAGATACAAAAATACTGACTCAAAGGGTCACATGCACCCCAATGTTTATAACAGCACTATAAAAATAGCCAAATTATGGAAAGAGCCCAAGAGTCCATCTACTGATGAATGGATAAAGAAGAAGTGGTGTATATATATACACAATTGAATATTACTTGGAGATTAAAACAGATGAAATCTTGCCATTTACAACAATGTAGATGGAACTACAGTATATTATGCTAAGCAAAATAAGTCAATCAGAGAAAGATAAATATCATATGATTTCACTCACATGTGGAATTTAAGAAACAGAACAGAGGAACATAGGGGAAGGGAAGGAAAACTAAAATAAGATAAAAACAGAGAGGAAGGAAACCATAGGACACAAGTATAGAGAACAAAGTGAAGGTTGCTGGAGGGGAGGGAGGTGGAGCACGGGCTAGATGGGTGACAGACATTAAGGAGGGCATGTTTTAGGTTAGGCTTTGGGTGTTGTAGGTGAATGATGAATTACTGGATTCTGCTCCTGAAACCTGTGCCGCGCTAGATGTTAACTAACCTGAATTTAAATTTAAAAATAATAATAATTTTAAAAAATATGTCTTTCTCAGGAAACCATTTGATCCCATGTCTATTTGATCCCATGAACCAAAGGTCACACCCATGCTTCTTTTCAATATGTGCTTCTTAGATTTCTAGATGTGCTTCTAATGCATACTTCTGTATTGCTGTTTGTTAATCTCACACCTCTCTTCCCTGCCTGGTTGTGAAAGCTATAAGGCCATCAAACTCAAGTGAAAACCAATATTTTCCCGAGCCATGTTGTCTGATTGGGAATCTCGACTTTCATTATGTCTTTGTTCTGATCGATTTGTGTTTCAATATTCTTATAGCACTCTGTATATAAGTCTATCCTGGAACTGATTATATTTTTACATTTCTGTAAGACCACCAAGGGCAGAGCCTTTGTCTGATTCACCTTGCATATTCATTTTTAGCACATAGCTTTACAAATAGTTTTTGGTTCACTGAGGATCTATGAAACTCATGATAGTATTTCAAAGGGTTCATAGACTCAACGCTTATTTAACTCAGAAGAGCTTCAGTTGCAAAAATAAAAGTGTCCACCATCATCTATAATCACTTACTCTCTGATTAGGGATTTAGTAATTAGGAGGTTGTAGTAAATGAATTGATCATTAAAATAATGTATGGTTACTTGGGCCAAACCTGCCAATTCTATACCTCTGGATCTAAAGGAAATATTTTCCCTCCAACAGCATTGTGAAAAGTGTACAAAATGTAGTGTCTAGAACTTTCCTATTTGCAAAGAACCATCTCCTCAACTTTACAGAGCAGGCAAGGCCAAAGCATATATTACTCCAGCTGGACAAAGTCGAATAGAATTAAGTTGCAGTTTATAATATTGGGAAGTTGCCTGCAATTGAAAAAATTAAGACCCAAATTGACAAGTACAGATGCAATGTCTATGGAATTTTTAAGCTAGAAAGTGAGCAATACGAAAACTAATAATCCTTCAGCTTTCGTGGAAAAATTGCCTATAAAGTATTTTCTAATTTTTTATTGATGTCCTTGTGATCCAGCAAGCAGCACTCTTATGCAAAAATGAGTGTCTCTATGTCTGAAGGTTGTATTTAGACAAGATTCTTCAAAAAGTCAACGTACAGTGGCAATTAAATATGACTCATTCTACGTTAAAACTTTGCAAAGGATTTGCTAAAATGAGCTTACAAAGGATACACTTTAAAAGGTGGGCCTATAAAAATCTGGAATAACAGCAATGAATTGAAAACAAATTTTATTTCAATGTTTTATTTTCAGTAATTTATTACATAATTTTATTTTTAAAACAATTTTTCATCTCTTGGAAAATAAACTCTCAATAAACACTATGTACTCTCTCTTGCTCCCTTTTAAACCTCATGCTAGGATTATTTTACTAAAACATTTTACCAAAACATTTGCCAGCTTTGTTTTACCTCTTGATGCAGAGTGTGGGCTGGCAGAAGCCCTTTCAATATGTTACTTTGACTTTGTGTTCTTGGTTTTTTTTTAAACACAGCTTTATGACCCTGAGTCTTGACAGGTTTGTTTTGAGATCCTTCTTCAACCTTGATGTTCTTAGTGGATTTTGCTAAGGTTATTTAGCATATGTATTAAGTAAAGGCATTGTTGTTGTTGTTTTCTACTTTATTTTACCCTCCCTCCTTTGCAAATCTAACTTCTGAGGGTTGGTTTAACTATAAATCTTGTTCAACTTCCATCATCATCAGTCTTAATGGAGATGTAAAGATCCTCCTATACCATCCATAGTAGTAGTTACAGTGAATGTTTTAGACATGGCAGATAGAATTTAAGTCTCTGCCATGGGTATTTAGTTGGCATTTTGCATAGTGTGTGTGTGTGTGTGTGTGTGTGTGTGTGTGTGTGTGTGTGTGTGTGTGTGTGTGTGTTCCCATTCAACCAACATTAATAAACCCTACTGGCCAGCTCTCAGCTTTGTCTCTGCAGGTGCTGAATTATGTGGGTCTCTGTAGGCCTACATTCATCTTATCAGGCCATTAAAATTCCTGCATCTTTACTCAAATATAAGAATTCTAAAGGGAATCACTTTTATAACTTCTTGCAGTTGCAAATCTTCTTGGAACCTATGAAGTAGCATTTTGTTTTAAAATAATTACTCTTGGGTGCCTGGGTGGCTCAGTGGGTTAAAGCCTCTGCTTTCGGCTCAGGTCATGATCTCAGCGTCCTGGGATCGAGTCCTACATCGGGCTCTCTGCTCAGCGGGAGCCTGCTTCCCCCTCTCTCTGCCTGCCTCTCTGCCTACTTGTAATCTCTCTCTCTGTGTCAAATAAATAAATAAAATCTTTAAAAAAAATAAAGTAAAATAATTACTCTTGGGGTGCCTGGGTGGCTCAGTGGGTTAAAGCCTCTGCCTTTGGCTCAGGTCATGATCTCAGGGTCCTGGGATTGAGCCCCTCATCGGGCTCCCTGCTTGGCAGGGATCCTGCTTCCTCCTCTCTCTCTCTGCCTGCCTCTCTGCCTACTTGTGATCTCTTTCTCTGTCAAATAAATAAAATCTTTTTAAAAATAAAATAAAAAATAAAATATAAAATAATTACTCCTGCTTCTCCCTATTAAAAACAAAACAAAACAAAAACAAAAACAAAAAAAAACTGGAAACAACCTGGCATTATTAATATGGAGTGCCTATAAAACATTTGGCAAGTCTGCCACTTTTTTCATTTTCTATTTAGTATGTACATCTTGCTTTATACTATAATTTTAGAAGAGATGTTTAGGTAGTTACTTCTTCTGTTTAGCCATTCTGGTAACTACTTAAAAACTACAGAATAAAATGGGATCATAAGAGGAAGGAAAATAATGGAAAAAGAGAAGCATAGGTCCTTAAAGTTCACTGCTCCCTGGGAACCGAAGAGAAGGACAAGCAATAGCAGAGGACATGGCTGATTCCAACTCCTATCCCCATATAATTCTCATGTGGAGTCAACTGGTTTTCACCTTGGTTGCTTGGCTTGTGTCCTGATTATGACTGTGCCACTGTACATCTAACCATAAACTTGGTATATAATAGTTATCAATAGCTTTCTATTGAATGGATATAGCAAGTAACAGCCCCTCTGCCTTTCTCTTCTTATGCATTAACCATTATCTTAATAACCATCATATGAAGCTCATTTATTTGCTAAGACAGTGTAGATACCTTTTTTGCAACATCTAATTAATCATACAACATCCCTTGAGGTAGGCATTATTTATCACACTGTTCCAGATTAGGAAATTGTGACTCAGAGGAGTTTAAAGACTGGTCCAAGGTGATACGACAATTAAATGATGGAACATGGATCTGAAACCTTGTTTGCCTGTCTGCAAAGCCCATGGGACAGCTATATCATTCATATTAGTACTGCTAATGGCAAATTTATCTTTGTAGAGCAAAATAAGATATCACGGAAAACTCTTGTTTATACAGGACAAAAACTTATTAGGCTAGCTAATCAGTAAATAAATATGAACAGGAATTTTATTATAAGAATGCAGAAATATATCCTGAAAGCCAATGATCGCAGACATGTAATCATTCCTCAAAAGAGGCCAAATCAGGAATTGGGAAACCCCAGGATCATTCACTTATAAAGCTTTCAGCCTTGTGGGAATACAGGTGTTAACTGAATAATCACACAAACAAATGTAAAAGGGTCCTGTGTTAAATGCACTGAGGGAGAAGGGCTATGAGAAAAATTTGGTTCTGATTTTCACAGAAGATTTCATGTGCCCTGATCTGAACATTGAAGAGTCATTAGCTAGGATTAAAAGAAGTAAGAACACTGCAATTCAAAATTCTCTTACCTTTCAAGATTCCACTTAAGTTAGTACTTTCAAAAGATCTTCTTTAATCCTTCTAATATAAATTGCATCCCACCATTATTTGCTCATAACCTGAACTTTTATTTCATGCCAAATTAGTACAATTTATAATTATTTGTGTATGTGTGTTGATTTCTAAAATACCTATTTCTCCCACTCTACTAGATAATTAGTGTAAACGTCTAGGTCACATTTGAGAATGTACGTGCCTTAAGGCAGTAAGCTGTGACCACAGTTAAAAGTCATGAATAAAAACATTGCTGTCCAGGTGAGCAGTGGTGTGCAGGGCTGGAAGGTGCAGTTCACCTTGAATATTTGAAATTTTGAATATTTGTTAAGATTCTACTTGTGAAAAGCATTATGCTAAAGACTTGGGATACATATGTAAACACAGGCACAGCCGCCCTTACAAAGTACACAATCTAGTAGGAGAAACCAGGTAATACAAAAACACATTTGTAACTCACATAATATTTCAAAAGATAATTGGTGTGGAGAAAAGGAAAGGGAGGAAAAATAAGAAGTCGCGATAATAAAAAAGATTATTGGGCAGACCTCTTTGAAAATATGACATTTTACCAAAGAGTTGAAGGAGGTAGGGACATAAGATATGTAGATGTCTTTGTCTTCAATAAAAGGGGGTTCATGACTTGGAAGATACGCAAAGAGCTTTCCATACAATATTGTGACTTCTACCCTCTGTTCTTCTCATGCTTCTCCTAGCTAATGCCACTTTGCTTTTCTTCTCTTTGCCCGTATCCAGATTGCCAACATGGCCACAATGCATTTCAATGTAATACGACAGAAATGATGATGCAAATTTTTCAAAAAATATTAATGCAGCATCAAAGTTTTGCACATGACACAATTTAGTGGTGGACTCTTATGAGGTGAATGTGGATTAACAATTGAAACTGTCTCCATCAAATGAATCAGACAAGGTGGGAAAATGAATGTATGTAAACTTTCATATCTCTGCATTGTTCTGTAACAGGAGAAGTAAAGAACCAATGAAACTCTAAATATGGTACTAATTAGTTAACTAGTGTTCTTTCACAAATTTATTCATTGATAACTTAGGTGAGAAATTAATGTCTACAATGTACTTGGAACTTGGCTAAGCATAGGAAGTACCGTGAAAAACAAGGGCAATACGGTTGCCACAGATATGGAGATAAAATATGTAGTGAGGATGCAGGTATTGAAGAAATGTTTGTATTCTCAACTTCATGTGTCTGCCTTGGTTCCCAAACCAGATTAGAATCTCCTTCTGGAAGGAGCTGCGTACCCCTGTATCTCAGAAACAGAAATGATGCAGTGATCACAGTGGGCACTAATTCAATTCAAATCGTCAATATGTAACAACAGAGCTAGCTAGATGACATCAAATCTCATCTAGTCTACGTACCCCCCACCACCATGTTTTAGAGCTAATAACACTGAGAAATGTAAAAACAGTTGATGAGATTGGAGACCTGATGAGGTTTCAGTCTTTGGACTTGAAATGAGACTGTCTGGGTGCTATTCCTACTACAGCATCCCATTGCCCGTCTTCCTTCTCTTCCTCCTCCTCATTAAAATGGCTCCGTCAAGAAATGTACGTGGATGTATATAAGGGCACACACACAGGATTTAAATAAGTCTTACCTATCATAAACCTTATCTGTATGCATAATATGAGTAAATACTATTCTTTTAAAGTTTTTATCTAAAATCTTACCATCTAGCTGAGACACATTCTCACAGTATCCTCAGTTTAATACCATCCATCCTTCAAATTCCATCCTGTATCTCCACTTCTTTGCAAAGCTCTTCCTGAAATCCTAGCTGACAATATCTCCCTGGAAGTTTATACCTGTTACATTTCAAGTAGCACCACGCCTAGTCCCTTGCACATAATCAACATTCTGTAATTAATCCTGAGTTAAATATGTATGCAATTTGTTGCCTGATTAGACCATAGTTTCTTCAAGGGTAATAAGCATCTTATACTAGTTTATTTTCTCCACAGTTTCCCGTAAAGTTTTAAGTCCATAGACACATATGAGACTTTGTAATTGGAAATTACCTTAAGAATAACATAATTTAGCCTCTTAATTTTACAGTAAACAAAACATTTCTTTTAACAAAACAAGATGTTTTTTCTAGGTAATGGAGCTAGTTAATGGTATTGAGATTAAAATTCTGGTTTTGTAACATTCTGATATACCATATTAAATTCCTCAATTGATATTCAGTTGGTTGAACTAAACTGAACTTTGTAGTGTGTGAATATATGTAAGGTGTATTCCTGCTGAGGTGAATTTAAAATATTATTGATAGTATGTATCGGGTTGCAAAGTCAGATATAATAAGTAAAATGGAGATAGGTCTAAACCTCATACAACCCACTCAGGTACTTTAAATAGAATAAATATTTGAAAAAATCATGATGACAATGAAGTTAATTGTTCCCACCATGTCAAGATTGGCATTTTTGTTCTGCATCATGAATATCTGACAGTCATCAGCTTGAGTCACCACCCATGACATTTGCTTCTCTTAAATACTATTGAAAAAAAAAGAGTTCAGCCCTCCTCATTTCTTTGATTTATAAATCAGCTTGCTCAAAAATCTTCTTTGAAGCTCTCCAAGCTTGCCTTTAGTTCCTCCCTTGAACTCATGTGATAAGAGTTTGCCAAGAAGAAACATTAGGAAGGATGTATCATAGGGTAAAAGAACCACAGAATTTAATAAAGGACAATGCTTTTCTTTTATACATAAGAAATGTGGGCCCAGAATGAGAAAGCAACTTCCTTAGGGTTACATAGTTGAAAGTAGAATTGGAAAAAGAACTCAGTGCTGCCCTTCAAGTTGTTTTTTTTTTTTTAAGAGCATTTATTTATCTGATTTAGAGAGAGAGTGTGAGTGTACATGTGCAAGTGGGGGGAGGGGCAGAGGGAGAGAGAGAATCTCAAGAAGACTCCATGCTGAGCACAGAACCCAATGCAGGACTTGATCTCACCACCTTGAGATCATGACCTGAGCTAAAACCAAGAGTCAATGCTTAACTGACTGACCCACCCAGGTGCCCCTCCATTCAAGTTTTTAATATCCATTCCCTCATAGAGTTGAAATGAGGAAAAGATATAGGATGATTAAATTATGGCACAGATCTTATTTTATATATTTTTATATACACATTATATGTATATGTGTTTATATACATATATATATATCACAGTGATTTAAACAGCCAATAAAATATTAATTATTTATTGCCAATTAAATTTTCTCACATATTAACCATGTCGTATATACTTCATTCCTGTGTGTAGATCCACATTTCCACCTGGTACCATTTTCCTTCCTCCTAAAATACATCCTTAAACATTTCTGAGGTAGTAATTAAACATTGCTGTCAGGTAGTGATGAAGACTCTCAGGTTTTGTATTTCTCAAAATGATATAATTTTACCTTCATCATGGAAAGATATTTTTGCTGTGTATAGGGTTTTAGTTAACAGGTTGTTGGTTGTCTTTCGTTTTGTTTTGGTGTGGTTTTGGTCAGTACTTTAGAGAGGCAGTTCCATTTTCTTCCATTTGTAATTTTCCCAATAAAAGTCTCTGTCTTTTTAATCTTTTCCTCTGTAGGTAATTTTTTTTTTTACTGCTTGTAAGATTTATCACTAGTTTTAAGCAATATGATGACGTGACTTCATTTTTTTTTTCGTATTTCTCTGGGTTTATTAGCTTCTTTAACCAATAAGTTCATAGTTCTCATAAAATTTGGGAAAACATTAGTGATTATTTCTCCAAGTTTTTTTTTTTTTTTTAGTCTGTCCATGTTTCTCAGTACTGAAACATCATTACATAAATTTTAGGCTTCTTAAGTTACCACATAGTTAATGGATGCTTTCTTAGCTTGCTTTTATTTTATTTTATATTTTAAATATAGATAGCTCCATTCTGGATAGTCTCTATTTTTATGTCTTTGAGTTATATTTGCATCTGAAGTGTCTAATCTGTTTTTAATCCTACCAAGTATATTTTCCGTCTGAGACAATAAACTTTCCATCTTTAGAAGTTCAATTCAGACCATTTTTATATCTTGTCTATCTCTTAACATACCCATACCTTTCATTTACCTCTTTCAACATATACAGTATATTTATCTTAGCAGTTTAACATCTTTGTCTATTAATTTTTTTCATTGAAGTCAACTTAAGGTCCATCTCTATGAATTGATGTTTGTTTTCATTATAGGTCATATATTCCTGGTTCCTTCCATGCCTGGTAATTTCATATTAGATACCAGACATTGTAAATTCTGTCTTAATGGTTGGATTTTTTTTTTCTGTTATTGTTTCTTACAATATCTGTGGCCTTTGTTTTGGTATGCAGTTAAGTTACATGGTATTACTTAATTTCTTTTGAAATTTTCTTTGAAGTTTGTTTACTGGTTACAGAGCAGCCATTAGTCTACAGCTCAATGACCTTACTATCGAGGCAATAACCTCTGTGGTCACTGCTCTGTGGTCCATTTGTTAGGAAGTCTCCATTCTGTCTGTTGGGAACATGAACTTTTCCTCTTGTGTAAATAACAGGGATTCATCCATCTGCTCCTTTCTGTTGCTTCTTCCTCCAGACTTGGTAGCTTCCTCATGCTTGTGTACTGATCCGTACTCATCTTTGGCTTGCATGGAAATCTTGGCAGTTCTCTAGAGTCCTCTGTGTTACTCTCTCCTCTCTGTCTTTTGCCTCTCAAATTCTAGCCTTTTTGCCTCCCCAAACTTAAAACTCTCTCTCCTCAACTCAAGTAGAATGAGAGGCTCTTGGCTTCCTTCTCCCCATACTGTGGCCAGGAATCTCTCTCCGGGTGGTCAATTAGGATAGTCCTAGGATCATCTCATTTGTTTACCTTCTTTCAGAGATCACTGTCCTACACTATCTGTGGTCCACACTGAAAACTAGTGTGTTTTAGTTCAGGCTGCCATAATAAAATACCGTAGACGGGGTGGTTTGTAAACTACAGACACTGATTCCTCATAGTTCTGGAGGCCGAAAGTTGGAGATCAAAGTGGCTGCACAGGCAGGTTCTTGTGAGACCTCTTCTGTGTTGCAGACTGTCAAGTTGTTGTTATAGCCTCATATAGTAGAAAATGAGAGTGCTCCAGGCTCTTTATTCTCTCTCTCTCTTTTTTTTAAGATTTTATTTATTTATTTGACACAGAGAGAGAGATCACAAGTAGGCAGAGAGGCAGGCAGAGAGAGAGGAGGAAGCAGGCTCCCCGCCGAGCAGGGAGCCCCATGCGGGGCTCTATCCCAGGACCCTGAGATCATGACCTGAGCTGAAGGCAGAGGCTTTAACCCACTGAGCCACCCAGGTGCCCCTCTTTATTCTCTTATAAGGGCACCGATTTATCCTGGGGTCTCCATATCTATGACCTCATCCAAACCTAAGTACCTCCTAAAGGCCCCGTTTCCAAGTACCATCATATTGGGGATCAGGCTTTGACATAAGAATCTGGAGCAGAGGGTGGAGCAAAGCATTTAGAACATAGCACATTGTTTCATATATTTTATTCATTTTTTTATTTGCTGAATTCTCTTAATTTTATGGATGCATAAAATGTTTAGGATTGAATTATATTTTTAATATTTTTTGTTTAAATCTAGAGAGTAGCCAGCTTAATTTTCAGCAGATGATGTTTTATTTCTTTTAACTCTCATTCCATAGGTTCTCATAAATGTGTCCTATTAGGTATGAGTGAAGTACAAATTTCTTTTTTCTTTTCTTTTCTTTGCCACCCCCCCCAATCTTATAGTCATTATTGTGTCAGATTGGGAAAGGCTTTTTCAAGGCTTCTAGTTAGACATTCTTTTAATCCTGACTTTGATTTGCAACTAGATAAGTTTTAGATGTCATAAAGGATTCATGAAAATGAAGTAGAAGACATAAGGCTGGTCAGGTGGACCGATTCATATTGTTACAGCCTTTATTGCTGTGTGAGAGAACTTGGATTATATCTGGTAAAGAGTGGGAATCCAAAAGGTTCCAAAGCAGGGAGGATCTTCTCATCAAACCTATGCATAAGAGGATTAATTTGGCCACAGGATAAAATGAGATGCGGTGATTGGATGCAAGGATGCTTGGAGGGTAAAGCTTATTCTCGGCATGAAATAGGGACTAGAATTAGAACTCTGATGTTTTATATACAAATCCCAATTAAATTAAGGGATGAGCTTAACTGACAAGCAGTGAAATTAACACTGAGTCCCCATTACAAATAATGGATGGCTTTGGGGAAAAAATTGTTATCTCTCCTGAGGAAGCTGAATTCATATTACTAGGAAGTTTAAAATGAAATGACAGCCTATTTCCCAAGCAACCAGGATGTGGCATGCACTTCTACCACCTGGATCTATTCCCTAGAGCAGAGGCTTGCTGGGGAAAGATGGGATGTTTGGCTTGTACAATGCCACTTAGTGGTGCTGAGCTTTTAAGATGAGCAGACATATCTAGACTATTTTTCAGTAATGAATTATTTCTGTATTACTTGCCAACACCTTTCCTTAGACCTACCTGGCACATCACTGAGGGGAAGAACATCAGCTTTACTTTTCCTCCTAAACATTTTATCAGATTGACTTGTGTTTTGTTAAACAGAAGGAGATTAATTAAACTGGTTCTTTAAGCTGATGAAAATCATTAGCATGAGGCAAGTAAAGTATTTATGGTTGTGTGGGAAGAAGCATGAGCAGTAGAATCCATGGGAATTCAAACCAGCCAGGAGCTCATAGTTGGGAGCTTTTGATTAAAAAAAATGAAATTGCTTCTTTGACGCTTTTCCAAGACCAGGTCTCAAAAGGTGATAACTGTGAAAAAGAAGAGAATGGAGGATTTTCTAAAAGGTAAGGGGAAAATTTTTATGTGGAAATAGAAGGATGCCACATCATTCTCTTTAGGTGTACATGCATTTGGGGGGGAGAATAGGAATTACTAGGCAAACAAGGAGATCATTGTATGGGACCACTGCAATGGTCACTATTAAGCAGGTAGTCCAATATAGGAATGAGAAGGCTGTAGTGAGAGCTGGGAGAGGACAGCTTAATTTAAGTTTCCAAATGATCACCTGCAGGAGCCTGGGCTACTTATCTCACCTATCAAGCCTCAATTTCCTTATCTATAAAATGGGAAAACTGGACTTAATTTGAGGTCCCTTTTACTTCTAATTTCTCGTGATTCTTTGTTTCATGCACAGGACATGCGGTCCTTAACATGCTTTGTGGGCTTTGTAGAACTCAGTAGGGAGGGTTGTGTGTAGATACACTGTGAGTGAGGCTCTGTGACTTTGTGCATTAGAGAGAGAGAGAGAGAGAGAGAGAGAGAGAGAGAGAGAGAGGTGGATTTTCCATTTTTGGTAAGATATACATTTATTAAGAAACTCTATTTTTTTGCTGGGTAATGGAGTTTTACAGAAGGAAATAAATGATTTCTGTCTATTAAAGGAGCAAGAGCAACAACGGCACATTTTTGAGAGCCCCATTAAATGTGTTCGGTTTCTTGCACTGTCTCTGTTCATTTGGATGAGAACTGAAGTGCACAATAAAAGACTGAATTAAGTGAAGGGCTAAATGAACCAATTAATTCTTTTTTTCTCCAGTACAATGAAGGTGCAAGCAGAATGTAGAGTAGCCTGAAGTTGACCCTTGCATATTCTTAACGTGGCTTTCTCTGAAAGGCACAGAATCCATGGTCCTGCTCCTCTCTAGTCTCAGAGCTACATGCATACTCAAAAGAGTAAAGGGGCTTTGACAATAAAATATAATTATATTTTTAATGAAGTCGCAATCACATTGAATACATGAATTTCCTCCAGCCTCCTATCTTTGCCTGACATTGGTCTTTTACATTCTCAATTCTAAAAAGCTTTAGAGTGAATCTTAAATTTCTGAATGATAGTCTTGCTTCTAAAGGGCATCAATGTAATCCTAAAATTCTTGACAATTTTTCATGAATTTAATAGACAATAGTAGAGTATAAGGTTTGCTGTGTATCCATAGACGGGTGAAAACAGAGCTGAGGTTTAATAGAAACTTTGTGACCTTGAGCAAATTACTTAACATCTCTGAACTTCAGTTTCCACCAGAATAGTACAAAACAATCCTTCCTAAGACAGTTGCTGTAATTATTGTGAAAAATAATTCATTCCAAATGATTAACAAAATGTCAACCCCATATAAACACTCAGAGAATGGATATTGTCATTATTTTCTGCCCCATTCTTGCAAATGCTTAATAGAATGGCTTCTTCTATTATGTGATAAGTAATTTGCCTCCAAGGCAATAGAAAAATCCCTGGGGCCAAGAGACCCTAGAACTGATGGTAGCAGCCCACTGTGTGTTACTTTACCAGGATTCTCTCCCATTCTTTCACTCCGTGAGCTTGTACAAACTCTTGTATACACACAATGGGATGTGATCCCCCAAGCACCCAGGCAAGAGGACAGTATGGTGTGGTAGGCTGTTCAAATCTCACTTCTCTCCTTTGCAACCAAACACTGAAGTCCTTCTCACCTCATTAACCTCCTCTGAGATTGAAATAATAATAACACCAATCTCAGAACAATTGTGAGGAACATACGAATTAATGCAAGTATCTTTAAAAAAAAATGCTTAGTGTATGCACACTATCCCAGGAACTCCTCTCAGTTCTTATGATACTAACTTTAATCATCATAACAACAGAAGGATGGTGGAGCTGACTTATTCTGTCATGAGAGCCAAGCTGTTGCATATTCAAGAATTTTGTGAGGTGTTTGTTGGTAGCTTCTAATAGGCACTGGTTAGGAGCATTTACACCATAGAAATTGGCAGAGGCCACATCACTGAATGACCCTGTGAGGCAGGTGCTAATGTCAACCCCATTACACAGCTAAGCACTAAAGAAATAAGCAACTGGTACAAGACTCATGGTGAGTGCCAGAGCTGCCCTTCAAAATCCAGGCAGTCTGACTTGTCAGTTTAAGCACTTAACCTCTATATAATGACCCTTTGGGCTTTAAACACTACAGACTAAGTGCTCAATAAATGTTAGGTATTATTAACATTGAGAAAAGCATTTCCTTTTCTTTTTTCTTTCTTCTCCCCCATTCTCAAATAATGTCTGGTCTTGATGTTGGGTGTGTTACAAATTTGGATCATCAAGTCTCTTTAGTGTGCATGGGTATCAGTGGAGGGACAGTATAATTGTGTACTGGCTGTTGTCTGAGCTGTTGGGAGCAGGGGTAGACACGGTGTATGTGAGAATGTCCCCTATCACCGCTACAAATGCAAATGAAGTCTATAAAGAGGAAGAGACAACCTCTATCTCACCTTTACTTACTTCCACAGAAGATTGCTGGGTCTATGCCTCCAGAAGTACGCTGGGTCCAGAAAAACTTAGTAGTGTCATTTCTTCCTTGAGATAACATAATCATTTATGGTTTTAGATTTAACTGGCCTCAGAATCAAGCTTAGCTTGATTGCCATTTGCAAGCTGTGGAAATACTGGGAAGATAAATATGCTAAGTCTATCTCTTCAACACTAAAATATGAATAATGGTAATACTTATTTTTCTGGCTTGAGTTCATCCTTGAAGATGATAATGAAATATAAGAGTCATAAACTAAAAAGCGATATACAAATGTCAAGGCAGTGCTTTTCACAGAGACCATGGATGCTACTCTCATATGGAAGTCTTCACTGTCTGTCTGATGTCAAGAACCAAAGACAACATCCACAAACAATTACTGAGCACTTGTGTACCAGACTTTGCAATGAGCTGGAGACTTAGGACAAGATGTCCCTCACAAAGTTCTTGACTTCAAAGTATTCATATATTATAAAGCGAAATGATCACATATAGATAACTTTAATAAGTGCTGGAATAACCCAGAAAATGGAAAAAGTAATTCTTCCCTGAAGTGTTTGGAGTTATTAGAAAGAGACATCAGAGTACCCAGTGCAGTAATACAGGTGTTCTAGATAAAAAGACTAGCTTAGCCAAAGTCCAAAGAGTTAAAAGAGCCTAGTTTATGTAAGGAAGGAAATTGGCCTGAAGAGACTGTACTTGATCCAGTTCTTGCAGGATCCATAAAACTATTCACTTTCAATTTCTGACCTCACATGTCATTTAATATTTATCTTCCAGATTCATTTTGCCTTGTCAAAGGTATTCTTTTTATTTCCAAAGTATCTAGAGGTGGACACATTCAAGATCTGGTGATACTGGGTTTTTATATATAATAAAGTCTTCAATTCCCTCCCTTTTTTTTAATTACAAAAGTCATACTTGTATACATCCTCACTATTTAAATATTCAAGCATACACAACATAAAGAAAACATTAAAATCTTCCTAGGATCCCCACTTACAATTTCTTTTCCAAAATTCATTGTAGTTAATTCTTTTTGTTTGTTTGTTTTTAAAGATTTTATTTACTTATTTGAGAGAGACAGCGAGAGAGAGTATGAGAGGGGAGAAGGTCAGAGGGAGAAGCAGGCCCCCCATGGAGCTGGGAGCCCAATGTGGGACTTGATCCCTGGCCTCTGGGATCATGACCTGAGCTGAAGGCAGTTGACCAACCAAATGAGCCACTCAGGTGCCTGTAGTTAATTCCATTTCTTCCATTCCTTTGACTTAACTACATTTTTTTCCTACAACTTGCTCTTTTTTTAACCTAAAAATATATATTGTAGTATCTTTTAAAATAGCAGATGTAGGTCTGTATTATAATTTTTTCAGATGTTAATCAACATCATCACTAGAAAAACACCACATACACATATTAATATGAAGAAGCTAAAATAAAAAAGTGACTCTCTTTTCCACTTCTTTCCCAACCTCATACTTTTTAAATGTAAATTTCAAGTTCATATACATATATATATGTTTGTGTGTGTGAATGCAATATGTGTATGTATAAAATGTTATACCCATATATAAAAGTTTTAAACAAATTAGAATATTATAAACAAATTTGTGCATCTTGCTTAAGAAAAACTAAGAAATAGAACTTAGAGATATTTAACTATCACTCCATATAAGTAACCATATTGGTTTTTATGACTAATGGCATTCTCATCATATGAATGCCAAATAATTTGTCCAGTCTCCTTTTGATAAATTTAGGTTAACTCTGGATCTTTATTATCACAAGTATTACTGCATTCTATAACCTTCTATACACAACGCTTCATTCCTGTGTAAATTTATCAAAGTATATATAAGCCATGTTCCATTAATATGCATTTCCAAGTATGCCAGTTTATCTATACATTCTTTAATTCTGTGCCATGTGCTTATTCCTCCAATGAAAGTTTTATGAACACCAATTAAATTTCAACCATTATTCAGGCATGGGATCAGGTGGCAAGTAAGGAGACATTACTGATGAACTTATGGACTCACATTCTGTTTGGCAAAAGATGGATAATAAGTAAAAGAGGTAGAGAAAAGGAGATAGGGATTGACAAAAAGATGGATGGTTGGATGGCTGGATGGCTGGATGGATAGATAGATGATAGATAGATAGATAGATAGATAGATAGATAGATAGATAGATAGATAGATAGATGTAAAGGCAAATTATATAGTGTAATTAGAAATATGTAGTATATAAATAGGATAAAAAATACACAATAACTGGGGAAAGGGAGCCACGTTAAATACAATCAGTCTCCCTAAACAGATGCTTTTAACTGATGCTTTAATGATTACATTTAAAAGAGAATTGCAGGGCACCTGGGTGGCTCAGTGGGTTAAAGCCTCTGCCTTCAGCTCAGGTCATGATCCCAGGGTCCTGGGATGGAGCCCTACATTGGGCTCTCTGCTCAGCAGGGAGCCTGCTTCCTCCTCTCTTTCTCTGCCTGCCTCTCAGCCTACTTGTGATCTCTCTCTCTCTCTCTGTGTCAAATAAATAAAAAATAAAAGAGAATTGCAAAGCTGATCAATGAAATCAGTACTTCATTATTATTTTCTTCTTTAAAACAGTGATAATTTTTATAAGTTTTTTAGCCTTTGTCTTTATTTTTTTTATTTTTTTTTAAAGATTTCATTTATTTATTTGACACAGAGAGAGAGATTACAGGTAGGCAGAGAGGCAGGCCAAGAGACAGGGAGAGGAGGAAGCAGGCTCCCCGCTAAGCAGAGAGCCCGATGCGGGCCTCGATCCCAGGACGCTGAGATCATGACCTGAGCTGAAGGCAGAGGCTTTAACCCACTGAGCCACCCGCCCGCCTTTGTCTTTATTTTTATATCCAATAGTTCTCCATCTTCTCACCTATTTTTTTTTTTTTGGTATTACAGGTATTTTGCCCCTAAAGTTCTAAGGCTTTACTTTTTTAAATGCTTAAGTTGACTTTTCAAGACTTTAATTTGCTCCATATTTATGCATTAATATGTCAGAAATTAAGCTGAAGATTTTTAATTTTGCATAGTAGTACCCTTGATTTTTCAACCATATGGTTTATATACAGACAGGCTTTGCTATATTTTCTTTAGAATGATTTAATTGTCTTGCTTAAAAAAAATACCAGTAATATAATCTTTATCAAAACTCAAAGCATAATAGTGAACTATAATTTACAAAGAAACCCTCAGGAAAAAAAAAACTCCATATTATGTTCAAATATACAGTGTCATCCCTATATTTTTCAATTTATATTTCTCTTTACAATTGAACACCAACCTTGCCATTAACTCAGGCAAAGGAAAGTGGATATATGAAAGGTGATGTATCAACTGTGATGACTGTCTTTGCTTCTGTCATTTGAACTCTGAAAGAAGATAAAACAACAAAATTAATAAAAATTTTAAAGTTTTTTATATTTCATATACTTTAAGTTAGGAAAGAAGTGAGACATACCAGGCATCACTTGGTTTTAGGGTTTTCGACAGTTGAGTTTCCTTTCAACAGTCTTTTAGGCTGTGACACCAGCAGACAACTTGCAAAACAGCCACTGCAAGTTCAAGTTTTTCTTAGTTTGTTTTGGGCCGTCTCTGCTACCAAAATGTTGTATACTGAACACTAATATATGGGCTGTGAGTTGATCCCTACTGGGAAGACCTTGACTTTCAAATCTTCTCCCATCATAGATAATTCACTGAATGGATTTAATTTGGGAGTTTTGCAACTTAATTTTTTCCCTCCCTTTGCTCTTCTGTATTTATTAAAGACAATCTCATTTGCCCTTAGTGAAGAGGAACCAGAAGAAACAGAACTGGAATTTAACCCCACCTATACTGTGCAAATGCATGTCATGATATTACACAAGTTGGTTAACTTTCTTTGATCTACATTTTCTTTTTTTTTGTAAAATATAGGTAAAGTTCCTATATGGTGGGATTGGTAGAATTAAATAAAAGAAGGTTGCAGTGGACTTGTGCGGGTACCTACACACAGTAAACACTCAATAAAAGTTCTTAGGACTCCTCTCATTGTATTTATTATATTTTATATTCATGTATACATTATATTGGAGTTAAATAATCAAAAAATTTAGCTTTCCAATTCTATGTATCCCCCATCCCAATTTACCCCATCCACAGCCACATACATTCCTTAATCACAGTGCCTTTAGAGGATAGCATTTTCAACAAACTAGGTAGGTAAAAGTGGGGGTAGAATTACATCCTAACCTAACACTATCATTTTCCTATGTTTTCCCTGTTTCCTAGAGTAATGGAATGCAAATGACACTAACACTTGAACTCTATACTGACTCAATGGTGAACTTCTCATGTTTCTGCCCATGGAAACAAATGAGAAATCAGAATTCCATATGCATAGTTCATTTTACCTATTAGTTGTGTATGTTAGAAAATAGTACATCGGGGCGCCTGGGTGGCTCAGTGGGTTAAGCCTCTGCCTCCGGGTCAGGTCATGATCTCAGGGTCCTGGGCATTGGGCTCTCTGCTCAGCGGGGAGCCTGCTTCTCCCTCTCCCTCTCCCTGCCTCTCTGCCTATTTGTAATCACTCTCTCTCTCTGTCAATAAATAAATAAAATCTTAAAAAAATAAAAAATTTTTAAAAATTTTAAAAAAGAAAATAGTATATAGAATAGAAATAAACATATGCCTGGGCAGAATGAGCAGGGAGATGAATAGAATTACTTAGAAAAAATAAAATATACTAGAACAATAGAGAATATAAGCAATTTTAATGAAATAGTTTCTCAAATAAAATCTCCAGTTATTCATTTTTAAAGCACTGGAAGGAAGAGTAAAATACGTCCAGGCAATTTTTAGATTTTTACTCTCTTGGAATCACATATGCCAAATTTCCAAGTAAGTGTCAGTTTCATCTTTACTCAAAGTATTAAAATCACCTTTAAATTTTATAATTGTCCAAAAACATGGAGTTACAATTCACCATTGCTCTTTACAGAAAGCTCATTAAAAAGGAGAAGAAATTAATAGAATTACAAGTGATAAGTTCTATTTAACTGTCTAGTCACCTAAAACACTTCCAATATTAAAAGGAGTACTATATGATAAATAAAAAGTTATTGCTAAAACCTACATCATATTACTGGTGATCTTTTTTTTTTTTTAAAGATTTTATTTATTTATTTGACCCAGAGCGAGAGAGAGATTACAAGTGGGCAGAGAGGCAGGCAGAGAGAGAGGAGGAAGAAGGCTCCCCGCTGAGCAGGGAGCCCGATGTGGGCCTCGATCCCAGGACACTGGGATCATGACCTGAGCTGAAAGCAGAGGCTTTAACCCACTGAGCCACCCAGGCGCCCAATATTACTGATGATCTTGTTTAATGGTGAACTTCTGTCATAGAATCTATGATTAAAAAAAAAAAGAGAGAGCTTCAGTAAAGTTAGTGTGTTCAACAAATATGTTGCTTATTTTATGCAAGATACCTCTCTTGGTCTTTGGGTAAAACAGAAAGCAGTATGGTCAAAGTACCTGATCTATTGAATTTATATTCTAGAATATTCCAAATTTTATATCACATTACTTCACATTAGAGCTCCATTAAGTTTTCCCCCCCATTTAAAAGATGAAAAAAAAAATAGGCGCACATTCATTGAGCACTATTACACCTAACAGATGTGGAGTTGGGGGTGTCTTTGACTCTAAATCCCATGATATTCTCATTATAATGTGAATGATAAGGCATTCTGTAGTTTGGGACAAACACTCAACTGTCCAAAGTAAATATAGCATACCTTCTTTTCTGAATACAAAGAGACTGCTGATGGCAAAGTGGTGTCTATCTATCCTGGAGCAATCCAAAGAATCCAGCTCCTACAGAGGTAGATAATATGTTTCTGGGAGGACTCCAATGTGCAGAAACACTACCTGTCACATCGGGCTGTGAAGTCTGCCTTAATAAAGAGGAAGAAAAGGTGCAAAAACATCCTCTGGTCCTTTGTAACTGGTTACTCATCTTGAAACAGGAATAGGAAAAGGGTGAACGCAAACATTCATCTCTGGCTTTCTGGAGGCCCCTCAGTAACTGGATGAATCACAGCTCTGCTGTACTGCAAACCTGTAACATCAAGAACCTCTCTCTCTTTATAAGCTAGTGGCCAGAAATAGTGCCAACCTTTGTTCTATTAGACTCCCCCAAATTTTATTTTTAATGAAGGCAATACTGAATATATGAGTTTTATGTATATTCCATACAGACCTCTAGAGAAAGTTTAGGTAGTATTAATGACTTCCCTGGAGTCATCTTCATTTTAAAAATCATTTCCCAAATGGTTTTATCATGAGATTGTTATCAAGAGAAGTTTTCTGAGGAATGAGATTAGTGTGGGTGTACAAGCTGAGTGAGAGGTAGTTCTTATATACATTCCAGTTATGATATTGGTAAGGTGCTTTTTTTTAATATTTCAGATTAAAATTTATTTAAAACTACTGTCTTTCAGAAATCAGTGGTGTATATCCAAGCAGAATTTTCGTTGCATGAAATGTTCTTTAAAAGTCAGAAAAGGGGAAGAGAGGTTTCTATAGTCAATAAAGTTTGATAAATACTCCAAATATTATCTCACTTCATGAAGAGTTGCAATGCCTAAAATCATGTTAAATTCTCTACTTCCCTGTAAAAATGGCATCTGATTAACTTTATTTAGTTAATTGACTCCAAAACATATCTGACTAATAAATCCTTTTTTCACATCAAATTCATTTACTGTTTTAGGACATATTCTTTGAAAGCCTTAGCTAAATTATTATGATAGAAAGAGGTGGAGCAAAGTTTCCAAATAGTCACAGGTTCATATGGAAAATGGAGGCAGTGAGGCGCCTGCGTGGCTCAGTCAGTTAAGTGTCTGACTCTTGATTTTGACTCAGGTCATGATCTCAGGGTCATGAGATCAAGCCCTGCATCAAGCTCCAAGTTTGGTGAGGAGTCTGCTTGTCCCTCTCCCTCTCCTCCTCCTTTCTCTCTCTCTTTCTCTCTCTCTCTCCTTCCCTCCCTCCCAAGTAAATAAATAAGATCTTTAAATACACACACACACACACACACACATATATATAGTCAACAGTTCAATTAACATGAGCTCTGTTTAAAAAGAATGTTCAAAACCATCAAATGAAGAAATGTAAAATGGATATGATAGGGTTTAAGGGTAGAAAACATAAACGAGATTTCCATAATTCAATGAATTATGCAACAGTGCAATGCCCAGCCTTAGGAAACCATGACTGGCGGAACGTATGTGAAGAATAATGTTTAATTTTGGCTGAATGTAAGAAAGATGGCATCAAACCAAAGTGCTTCTCAGGAAAGAGTAAACAGGATGGTGAATGATACATAAGTTTTTTATATGATGAACAGACAAAAGATCTAGGGATCAAAAACATTAACACGAGAAGACTTGAAGGCACCATTTTGTTGTTTTCAAATCCACCACAATAGCTTCATAGCTGATATCTCAGCTTTCATTCTTCCCCTAACCCAACTTCTATACAGGAGCCAGAGTGATTATATTTTAATGTAAATTATGTTGTGTCATCTCCCTTCTGAAAATCTTCTAGTAAAATCCACAATCTTTACCATGGTCTGTGAAATTGTACCAGTCTTTCCCATGGCTGCCTCTGCACTCTCTTCCTACTCAACTCCATCCTGACCT
Organism: Ailurus styani; assembly: GCA_002007465.1. Lineage (NCBI taxonomy): Eukaryota > Metazoa > Chordata > Mammalia > Carnivora > Ailuridae > Ailurus > Ailurus styani. Next base: position 3,533,079 of record LNAC01000134.1, read on the forward strand.
TGCTCTCTCATTAAGTTTCAAAGATTCCAAGCATGCTCCCATATCCAGGGTCTTTGTTATTGTGATTCTGTTTGCCTGGGGTGCTTTTCCAATAGCAATGTATATGTCTCTCTACTTAGTTCACTCAAGTCTTGCTTCAGATGCCTGCTCCTAAGTGGGGACTCCCCTGACCATTCTCCTTCACTCTCTACTCCCTTTCCCTGCTTCACTTTTCTGCAGTACTTAGCATTAGCCAATATGATATTTTACCTTTATTTCCTTTTCCCCTTCACATTAATGAAAGTAATGTTAAATGCTATAAGAGATAAGTCTGATTGTTTTAACAGCATAGTACAGTAGTAGATTGTTTTCCTATTTGCACAATGTCAGTGGCAGCATGAGGTGGGACTAAGGGTCTACCCTACACAAGCATTCAGAAACCAGGACTGACATCTTTGACCTGTTGCTTTCATGTTCATCCTGGCATACAGCCAGCAGGCAATGGAAGAGAAGAGATGGCAGGTGAGAAATATCTATAAACCATACCTGCAAATAGTACACATACATCCTTTCACAGTCCTTTGGTTGAAACTCAGTCTTGTGGACATGCATCACTATAGGGAAGATTCGGATAATTCAGCTCTCTGGCAAGAAAGAAGAGTAGAGAGGTTTGGTGAATAGCTACCTAGATGCCATCATAATCACTCAAATTAGAAGATAAGTTTCCTAAGGCAGCAATTTTGTTTTTATTCATCTTATATTCACTTGCCAAGGACAATGCCTAACATATGTTGAACATAGCAGATGTTCAACAAAAATAAATAAATATAAAAGCCTAATGGTCACATAATGCTTAATATGTGTCAGGCACTGTTCATAATGCTTGACAAAGAGCACTTTACAAAATGATCCTATATGGTAGATGCTATTAATATCACATTTTACAGATAAAGTTAATGAGGTGCAGAGATAATGAGGAACTTTCCTGAGGTCTTAGATCTAATAGAAGTCAGAGTAGAGATTTGAATTCAGTTGGTCTAGATCCAGGACTCATGTTCTTAACTACTTTGCACAGTGCCCTTCTAGGTATGTAGTGAATGAATAACTATATAAATAAGGAATTTCAAAAATTTAGCAAGTTCCTTCTATTTTAGGTAGGTAAACACTCATAAAAAAATGAGGTCTTTCTTGGGGAAGGTATATTATCAGAGGCAAGATAGCATCAGAAAAGGAGAGAGATAAAGAGATTCCTAATGTGGGTGGACATCTCAACTAGGAATATCCAACAATTAGTAACTACAATTCTACGATTTTCTTCTTCCCTATCCTGGTCACATAATAAATTTTTCACATAGCAAACCAAACACAATTGGAATTCATTCCATTTTTATTAAATCTGAATTCTTTATTTTCTGTTGTTTTGGCCTTTCATTGGGAATGATGCTTGAGAAGCCCTTTAATAAGAAAGTTCACCTTGTGTCTTACATCCCAATAACAGAGGACTTATGTGTAGGGTTTATGGACTGAAAGAGAAATGTTAAGCCTAATTTCTAATTCAGAAATCTATTTTTGTGATATGCCTTTAAATGTCATCTTCAAAACCCAACTCCTTCTTGATATAATATAAATACCTATACAGTGATTCTTCTACTAGCATAGACATAGGTCATGATGTGACTTCCATGTTCATCGTAATGGCTTCTACCCCAAAAGAATGTAACACAAAAAACATGAACAATTATGAGACACTGAAATGTATAAAACTTTTCAGTTTAGAAAGGCCTGGACTTTTTTGTTTGTATATTTTTAAGTAGTACATAACATATGATTTATGAGTGAAAAATCTATGATTGCATCATTATTTTAAAAGTTATGAAAACACCAGATTTTGTGGATCAACCAGATACTGGTTAGCTAACTAAAAATTTACAAAGGATATTAATAACTGAGAGAATGACCTCAACAATTCCCAGTGGCCAAGTAACTGTTAAACTATTGTTCTTGTCGCTGCTGTTTTTGTTGCTAATTTTCTTCCCTCACAACTTTTCCAGGGTTATAGAATATAGAAGAACTTGGGATCATTGAATTATGTATCAGTAATATTGAACCTTTTGAAAGTTTTGAGTCTGAAAGGGATCTAATTCTTTCAAAATTGAGGAGAGAGGAAAAGTACTTTTGCTAGTAACTCCAAAGGGTTGTCATAATTCCCATTTAGGAAAGGGGCCGTAATAGTGAAGAGTGAGCTCAGAGTAAAAGTTTTAGACAATGCTTTCAGATTACATTCTCCAGAGTTATAGCTGGTGATCTGTAGCAAAGAACATACATAAATGAAAAACAAAACAAAAACAAAAACAAAAAAGGAGGGGTGGGAGAGGAAGGAATAGGGGAGGGAGAGGGAAAAGAGAGAGAAAATCAAATAAGTTAAAAATTCGACATAGATACCTCCCATAACATTGATGTTTTATCATACTTCAGTCTGATGACCAGCTGGGTGGCTGGCTTGCTTAAATGTGTGTGTGTGTGTGTGTGTGTGTGTGTGTGTGTGTGTGTGAATATGTATATATACACATATATATACACACACACACATATACATATATACACACATACATATACATATATATACACACACATATCTATGTCTGTGTATATATATATTTATCTTGTGACCTCAGTATTCTGTTTAATGCTTTGTTCATTATTATGTATAACAGCTGGATTCTTACAAGTAACCACAAAACATTGGGGATTGAGACCCAGGAAAGGAAGGACATTAAAAAGAAAAATCAGTGCTTACTTCAGCAGCACATATACTAGGAAGGAAAGAAGGAAGGCAGGAAGGCAGGAAGGAGGGAAGGAAGGAAGGAAGGATCAGATACCCTAAAAGTGTTGATGAGGAAGGATATAAAACTTCCTGCTGTAGGTTGAATTGCGTTTCCCAAAAATGTATATTGAAGTCCTAACCCTAGTAGTTGTGAACGTAACATTATTTGAAAATAGAATTTCTGAAAATATAATCAAATTAAGATGAAGTCATGTCAGATTAGGGCAGGCCCTAAATCCAGTGACTGGTGTCTTTATAAAGAGAGGGACATTGAAAGATTCAAAAAGACACACAATTGAGGGAAGAAGGCCTGTGAAGATGGAGGCAGAAATTGCAGTTATGCTGCCACAAACCAAGGAACACCCTAGAATCACCAAAAGTTAGAAGAGGCAAAGATTCTCCCATAGAGCTTCAGAGAGAGCAGGGCATGCCAACATCATTTTTTTGTTGTTAAAATTTGAAATTCAGACAAATAGTGCATATATTTGAGTCATACCTTACAAATACTCATTGTTTATCTGAAATTTAATTTTAATTTTTCCAGCTTTTTTGAGAGATAATTGACATATTGTACAAGCTTAAGGCATATACTATGATGATTTGATCCACATATGTATGGCAAATTGATTGCCAAAATAAGGTTAATTAACATATCCGTCACCTCAGATAATTACAATCTTTTTGTGTGGTAAGAACATTTAAGATAGGGGCACCTGGGTGGCTCAGTGGGTTAAGCCTCAGCCTTCGGCTCAGGTCATGATCCCAGGGTCCTGGGATCGAGCCCCGCATGGGGCTCTCTGCTCAGTGGAGAGCCTCCTTCCCACTCTCTCTCTCTCTCTGCCTGCCTCTCCACCTACTTGTGATCCCTCTGTCAAATAAATGAATAAATAAAATCTTTGACCAAAATAAAGGAACATTAAGATAGATTATCTTAGCAACTTTCAAGTATATAATACAGTATGTTAACTGTAGCCACCATGCTTTACATTAGATCCTCAGAACTTCTTTATAACAGGAAGTCTGTATTCTTTTTTTTTTTTCCAAATATGATTTTTTAATTAACATAAAATGTATTATTTGCCCCAGGGGTACAGGTCTGTGAATCATCAGGCTTACACCTTTCACACCACTCACCATAGCACAACCCCCCCCCCAATGTCCATAACCCAGCCACCCTATCCCTACCCCACCCCCGCTCCCCAGTAACCCTGTTTGTTTCGTGAGATTAAGACTCTTATGGTTTGTCTCCTTCCCGATCCCATCTTGTTTCATTTTTTCCCTCCCTACCCTCCACGACCCCCTGCCCTGCCCTTCAAATTCCTCATATGGAAGTCTGTACCCTGTGACCAGTATCTCCCCATTTTCCTCAAACCCCGCCCCCAGCCCCTGTGAACTTCCATGCTACTCTGCTTCTATGTGTTTTGAGTTTTTATTTTCTATTTTTTAGATTTCCCATAGAAATCAGATCATACAGTATTTGTCATTCTTTGTCCAACTTATTTCATTTAGCCTAATGCTGTCAAGGCCCATTCATGTTGTTCAAAGGCAGGTTTGTTTGTTTTTTTCTTTCTCAGTACTATTCCAGTGTGTGTGTGTGTGTGTGTGTGTGTGTGTGTGTGTGTGTGTGTGTGTGTGTGTGTGTGTGTGTTTGTATCTCACATTTTTATCCAATTCATCCATGAGTGGACACTGAGGTTGTTTCAGTGTCTCTTCTATTGTGAATCAGGCTACAAAATATGTAATGAACATGGGAATACAGATGTCTTTTTGAGATCCTGATTTTACTTCCTTCACATATGTACTCAGAAGTGGGATTAATAAATGGTAAGGTAATGTTATGTTTATTTTTTGAGGAAACTCCATACTGTTTTCCATAGAGACTGCACTATACTCATACATTCCTACAACAGGGCACAAGGGTTCTCCCTATTCCTCTTCCTCCAGCAACTGTGGTCTCTTGCCTTTTCAATAATCACCATTCTAACAGGTGTGAGATGCTATCTGATCATTCTGATTTGATTTTGATTTACATTTTCCTGATGATTAATGATGTTAAGTGTCTTTTCATGTATCTGTTGGCTATTTGTATGTCTTCTTTGGAAAAATGTCTATTCAGTTTTTCTTTGCCAATTTTTTAACTAGATTATTTGTCTTTCCCTCTTGAGTTGTATGAGTACTTTATATACTTTAGATAATAACCCCTTATCTGATAAATGGTTTCCAAATATTTTCTCCCATTTAGTAGGTTTCATCTTCATTCTGTTGACTATTTCTTTTGCTGTATAGAAACTTTTTAGTTTGATTAGTCCTACTTGTTTGCTTTTGCTTTTGTTGCTTTTGCTTTTGGTGTCATATCCAAAAATGTATTGCCAAGACCCACATTAAGGACATTTTCCCCCCTGTGTGTCCTTCTGGAATTTTATGGTTTCAGTTATTAGACTTAAATCTTTAATCCATTTCAGGTTAATTTTTGTCATTGTTGTAAGATAGGGCCCAGTTTTACTCTTTTGCATGTGGAAATCCATTTTTCCCACCACTATTTATTGAAAAGTCTGTCTTTTCCTATTGAACATTCATGGCTCCCTTTTTAAGCAGTAGTTGACCATACATGCACAGGTTTACTCTGAGCTCTTTATTCTCCTTCATTGGTCTATGTATCCATTTTTATGCCAGTACAATGTTGTTTTAATAAAAATTAGGAAGTGGGATGCTTCCAGCTTTGCTCTTCTTTCTCAAGATTGGCTTGGCTATTTGGGATCTTTGTTGTTCCATCCTAATTTTAAGATTTTTTAAAATTTTTGTGAAAAAGGGGCACCTCGGTGACTCAGTTGGTTAAACATCCTACATACCCTTGGTTTTGGCTCAGGTCATGGTCTCATGGGTTGTGAGATCGAGCCCCACATCGGGCTCTATGCTCAGCAGGGAGTCTGCTTGAAGTTTCCTTCCTTTTGCCACTCTCCCTGCTCATGCTCTCTCTCTGTCTCTCTCAAATAAATAAATAAATCTTTAAAATAAAATAATAAAATAAAATAAAATTTTTGTAGAAAATGCCATTAAAATTTTGACAGGGGTTCCACTGAATCTCTGGATGGCTTTGTATCTAATTTATGTCTAATATATTTGCGTATATCTAGTATAGACACTTTAACAATATTAATTCTGCTGATCATCAAAATATATATCTTTTCATTTCTTTGTGTCTTCTGCAATTGTTTTCAGCAATGTCTTATCATTTCCAGTGTACAAATCTTTCAACTCCTTGGTTAAATTTATTGTCAAGTATTTTATTATTTTTGATGCCATTGTGAATAGAATTATTTTCTTAATTTTTTAGGATACTTCACTATTAGCATATAGAAATGTAACTGATTTTTTATATGTTGATTCTGTATCCTAAAACTTTACTGAATCCATTTATTAATTCTAACAGCTTTTAGAGGAATCTCTAGGATGTTTTATGTATAAATTACATCATCTGTGAAGAGACAATTTTACTTCTTTCTTTCCAATGTGGATAACTTTTTTTCATTTGCTTAACTGCTATGACTAAGAATTCTAGTACAATGTTGAAAAGGAATGGTAAGACTGGGCATCCTTGTCTTGTTTCTGATTTTAAAGGAAAAGATCTAGCTTTTCACTGTTGAGTATGATGCTAGTGTGGGTTTCTCATAAATGGTCTTTATTATCTTGACACATGTTTCTTCTATACACAATTGTTGAGAACTTTTGTCATGAAAGGGTATCAGATTTTGTCCAATAGTGTTTCTTCACCTATTGAGAGGATAATATGATTTTTATCTTTCATTTTATTAATGTGCTATAACATATGTTTTGATTTATATATGTTGAACCATCCCTGCATCTCAGGGATAAATCTGACTTGATCGTGGTGTATGATCCTTCTTATGAGCTGTTGAATTTAGTTTGCTAGATTTCCAGGGGTGCAAATGGAAGGTCCTTTTGCCTGGCCCCTGTGCCAGCTGTGCAGTTTGCAGGATTGCAGCTGGAAGGGGCCTAATGCTTAATATAAGTCCATTTCAGGATTTCTGGGGGGTGCAGGCAGGAATGTCTCCTGCAGGGTCCCTAGGCCAGAGAGAATGTTCATAGTCTGTGGCTGAGATGGGCTCTCTCAGAATCCATAATCTGACTGAATTTGGTGGGTTTGCCTGTAGGGGCCTCCCAGACTATGGCCAAGAGGGGCTATGACTAGTTGTGGGCCACTTCAGGACCCACGGTCAGGACCAAGGTCTGTATCTGATGTGTGGGTGGGCATGACCCTCCTTAGGTCTCTTGGCATATGGTACTGGTGACAAACCCAAAGCCATGTGTGCCTATATTTGAGGTATCAGGAGTCCAGAATGATTTGTGTTTCTGTGGCCAAGGCTATGGTCAGTGACTCAGCTTCCTGGTTTCATGCCTGACCAGCTCTCCTCAGTCTTGGACTTCACCAGTTTCATAGTCTCCTACCTGTATCCCAAGCTCCCATGAAGGCACTTTTGTGCCCAGATACTGAATATGCTCCTGACCCAGTGGGGGGGGGGGAGGTCTGTGCAAGGGACATTTGTCAGTTTTGCTGATGTCATTACCTACATCTTGATTTTGAACTTCTGGCCTCCAGTCCTATGAGAGAATAAATTTCTGTTGTTTTAAGCCCCCCCAATTTGTGGTGTAGGTATTCCCTGTCTTTCGAAAGTTCATATTATACTATGTTGCTTTTATGAAAGACCTAGGTTAGTACATGTTTTTGCTAACCAAAAGAAATCTGAAGAGAACATTTGCTTTTATGAAAAAAGGCAAAAAGCGAAAATAGTGTTCAGCAGATGTTTTGAAGCGGGCGTGATGGAGGCAGCAGGCACCCCAAGCAGCAGCAGTGGCCCCAGTGAGCTCCTTCCCAGGGAGCTAAACACGGTACCTCAGCATCAGGCCACCACACCACTGAACTGTGTCTGCGAGCATTTGTGCTTTGGCTCAATTTATTTTGTGCATCTCTGAGCAACATGTGTCCTAAGGTATCAGAAAAGCCTAAGAGGTTATTTTTTCATGTGAGAATCTTAAGAAAAAATCCATATACATTAATGGCAATCACTTTTTCACTTTATGGCATTTCTATTTACAAAATGTTTCACTGGAAGCTCTACTTTCAGATGGTGGAGGAAACCTGTGCTGTATTTTGGCAGTCCAAGGAGATGAAGACACCGTTAGAATGTACAGAATTCAGTGTCTAAAGGCCATGTGTGTTGAGAAAGCTTCATCAGAATAGTGCTTCTCCGGGGTTAATTTATATGTTATGGCACTTGGGCCAGTGCTGGTCATCTGATCTTGAACTTTACCACGTTAGCAACTGCCATTCGTGTATGTCCATAATGCAACTACCTCGTTTTCATTAAATTAATACCAAAATGGTATATCTTGCTGGATTTGGAGAATAACGCTATACCAAGAAAGAAAGTCACTACACCAAGTGGCTCTGCAGCCTCTACTTGAATATTCAAATGACCATAACCTCACTACCTTTAAAGACAGTCTCTTCTACCCCCGTATCGTTGTGTTGCTTAGACACTCTATGTAAGCTGAAATTGCCTTTCCTGTCATTACACCTGTGGTGCTTTGCTCTGCCTGGAGGCCCATGAAACCGCTGTAATTGCACTTTCCCAGAACGACCCCGCCACCCTGATTCCCACCCCCCTGCCCCACCCTGATTCCTCACCACTGTCCTCAAGTCTGTTTGCTTCCTGCAGACTCCACACCCTTCTCTCCTCTGAGCCTGGCTCACATGACATGGTTTCAGTTCACCGCCCTGCTTCAGTGGCTCCCCTCATCTTGTTTACATTATCCATGTGCCCTGGCATTTCAGCTCCACATCATGTTGCTGCTAGTCAACACAGCACTGGCTTCTGTTCTCCCGTGACATCGCTGCATGGCTAGCTTGCCCAAGTAAAACAAGGTTTAATTAAATCTTACTGTTGCACCCGGCTCTTGGAGAACTGTTGTTTTCCGGTCCTTGTGCTATTAGCAGAATACATAATGAGAGCAGAGTGTATGAGTGTAGAATTGGTCCCACTTACAAAAAGTCACATTTTGTCACTCACTCATAATTTCCTCTTACTAAGTTTACTTTTTGGCTTACCACGGAGGTCTCAAGTTTTCCTTGCAAACAAATAGACTTACGTTTATGGCAGTGTTTATTGTTTTTGAGTGATGAAATTGACATCAAAAAAATATTAAAATACATTAAGAAATCAAAATGGGAAGAAGCAATTTTTAGTTTGGAAAGTTTGATGATTTCCCTGTTCTTAGCTGTTACCTCTTTTATAGTCATCAGTTGTCTAAATTGAAACTACTCATCTTCTGAACTCTACAGACGCTAAATAGGCCATGAATTATTCTGGTTTTGAACTGCTATCATTTCTCTCCTATTTTTAATTTATGACAGAAAAATAATCATCATGGCTATCACTCTCTGGAAAAAATAAACTGAAAAGTTATACCACCCAGCAATCCCTGACATGACTAATTTTTCCAATCCGGTCATAAATCCTTAGGAAATGTACCGTATCTCAGTTGTTAAGTGTTGATCCAATAAGAGTTATTTGAACAGTTAACTATTTTTACCTGCCTTAGAGAGGTATAGGAGAAAATATGATTACATGGTTCGATATATGCATGAAACTTATGAACAACTTTAGTCATGTCCAACAGCTAAACAATATGAGGACTCTTTGTACTATATCATTGAATTGATGATGATGTGAATATATTATTTCTAGCAATTCACCTCTCACTTTCTCAACCTTTTCACTTCAAGTAATAGCAATAATTTGCTCTGTTTATTTTGTGATCAAAAAAACAAAGAAAGAGCTTGGAAAACTTTATGGACACCAGACCCCTGATTCCCACATTAAATAAGAATAGTTTAAAGCAACTACATAGTATTAACCCCCCTTCAAGTAAAAATACCATGGCATAAAGATGGGATGGGGAAGGAGACAAACCATAAGAGACTTCTAATCTCACAAAACAAACTGAGGGTTACTGGGGGGTGGGAGGGTAGAGGTAGGGTGGATGGGTTATGGACATTGGGGAGGGTTTGTGCTTTGGTGAATGCTGTGAAAGATGTAAGCCTGATGATTCACAGACCTGTACCCCTTGGGCAAATAATAAAAATAAAATTAAAAAAAAAAATACCATGGCATAGAATGTTGAGAGGTCCCTTTTCAAAGCTACCAACCCATGGGAAACTAAAATCTTATGTTTAGGTGTAAATGCCCTCACTTTAGTTCTTCCTATGCAAACTAAATTCTTTAAAAATGCATGTGAAAATATTTTAATCTGAGTCATCTACGAACGTCTGTTCCTATATTATGTGTCTGTTAACATGTGTAAAGATCATGATTATTTATATATATGACTGGTACCATTCTTTAAAAAAAAAGAATCTCAAGTACCAATTAAAAACTGGAAGTATAAAATGAAAATAAAACCTGATTTTCTAAAGGACATAAAGTTTTCATAGGTCAAACATAAAAGCAATCGATTTTATTATTTGTTTATTCCTTAATTTTTTGAAATAGTCCCAGAGTCACTATAAACTGCAGGGAAGCCAATTTTCTGAACTCAACTTGGGATATTCTTTGCTAGTATTTAATAAACTAAATATCTAGGAGACGTACAGGCAAAAGAGGGTTATATAAGACTCATCTCTAATATCTAGCCCAGTGCATGGCTAATTTCTAGAAAATATTTATCAAGTGAATTGCTGACTGACAGATGCATTGATTGACTAAATCAATGATTATGAAAAGATTCATACACTGACTGAAGAGTCAATAATTATTGTGAAGCTCCATAGCTTTTGATTAATATTGTCTTCTTAATGATGGCAAAGATGGAAGCCCTCTTCTTGGTCATTCATTTTCTATAAGAAACAGCAAGATTCAACAAACTTGAAATAAATCTGAAGCACTGAGACTTCCCATCTCTGTCTTCCTATTTATGCATGGAAAACTGGATTCATTATATGAACAAGGCACCTCACATGACTCCAGAGTGCATGTGCCCTCCACAGGTAGTCTCTGTTGAAAGGCCTGAAGTGGGGATCAGCAACTTTCTTCATGAATCCATGGGGAAATCAACAAACTTCCTCTACCATTTCTATTTTTTTTTTCCTGCTAAAATAAGAGATTTTTTTGTGGGGGGAGGGGAGGGGTTTCTGTTTTCTTTTTTATTATGTTCAGTTAGTCAATACATAATACATCATTAGTTTTTGATGTAGTGTTCAACTATTCATTAGCCATTTCTTATAACATTTTAACACTTCTTCCTCTGCCATTGCTAGAGGCACCCCTTAGCTGTAAGACTGAACCTCAGACCTCTAACACAGTCCTTCTCCAGCAGCCACATTCATCAGTGAAGATATTCCAACAGTTGCCCCAAACCTAGGGGTCTTACCGTGTTACATTTTTCACTTCCAACCCATGAGAAAATCCTGATGGAATTTCTTATCAAATATATCTCAAGGTCCTTCCACATTTTTCATATGCATTTCTATTACTGGGTGTGAGCCTTTATCACTCTTCCTGGATGTCTGCAATATTTTTCAACTTTTCTCCCTGCACTCAACCCTTACAGTCCATTTTCTATACGTTGGTTTATATTATCTTTTAAAAATGCAAAGTAGACTCTTTTCTTACATCTTAGAGAACTCCTATTACACTGAGAATTAAATCCAAAAATATTATCAGGAGCTACAAGTCCCTGCATTCTTTTTTTCTTGCCTACCTCTCCAATACCAATATCTCACAGTATCTTTCTTATCACACACGAGATGCCACAGTTTCCTGTTTGTTCTTTGGACATGGAAAGTGTTGCAAATTAATCTAAGCTGAATTGGTCCTGCACAACACAAAGGCACTAAACTCTTTTGGGTAGATAGGAAAAGAAGACAAAGAAGCCTGAGCTAAGTGAAGGTTAACTATACCTCAGTACTAGGTAATAGTGAAACAAAGCCACTGATCAAATTTTGCCAAACACACAGATATTTATTAGACATGCATGCTTGTCTTAGTGAGTGAGCACACAATAGTTTCAACTACAATCTGTTGAAAGTGCAACAAAGTTACATGTTTTTGTTCTGTCAGCTGTTCTGCATGTCATCAGCAGAGAGCATTCTAGGGGCAGAATTAGTGTACCTTTGAAGTAGGATCAGCCAATGAAAAGTTATTTTAACTCATCCCTAGACAGAAAACCATTTATGGATCAAGCCTGGGGTATCTTCCCTAACCTAAGGATATAAGTTTCACGCCCCATTAGATTCTTAAACTGTGTTAAATATAAATGTGAGGAATATTTCAAAAATACATAAGTTAATTCCACATGTCATAAATACCTTTAATTTTACCAAAAAGGCCTATTTATATTATTCATAATGCCAAGTGTCAAGATATTTATTTGCCAACAAATATCAGTTTAGTAGTTTCTAAGATCAGATCGCCTGGTTGTTGATCAACAGATGGACGAAAGTCTTGGTAACCGTCTCTGGGATGTGACTTTTCTTACATAATTCTAGCAGATGACTTCTGGATTATGGGCTCTTGATTGAGACAAGTGATCCCCTCTTCCTGGAGTCAAAGCCTAAGAAGCTGGAACTTTCATAATATCACTCTATCTACCCTGAAGTAGTCTCAGTAAGTTGAAGACATTTTAACGTTATTTCAGGAATTTTGTGCTTGTTGCAGGCTCTATCTACAAAATTATGTAAATACCATTTCTAAAGCTCTTCACATGGAAAGCTCTTCCTCGTTCTTCAGGCCAAAGCTCAGATTTCACACTTTGGAAGAGGGTTTCCCTTACCAAGCTATGCAAATAATAGTAATGTTAAGCCTAGAGTAATACTACTAACCACAACTCTAGTAATAGCTAATAATTTTGAGGACTTCTGTGGGCTATGTACTAGGCTACTTGCTGTACATTAATTATCTCATTTAATTTTCAAAACAACCTTATGAAGTGGAATATTTATCTTCATTATACAGATGAGGAAATTGAGGCATAGGATCTTGCCAATATAACATAATGGAAAGTCCCAGAGCTGGGATTTGAGTCCCTGCCTAGAGTTTACCCTCTTTATAACTAAAGCAATACTGACTAACCCCTTGCTAATTATTATCACAGCAACCTGTTTATTCCTCAATAGTTTTTACCATAATCTCTATATATTTTTATTTACTTAATTGTTCTTTCTCATGTCTCACCAAAATGTAAATTTCTTGAAGGCAGGCACCATGCTGTTTTATTTATCACTCTGTCACAGGATCCTGTTACCTAGTTTGTGCTCAATAAATGTATTTCTGCAAAAATGAATCAGGTAGTAGAACATAGGTATAGCATTGCTAATTGTAGCTCCTTCATTGACCTTTATCACTTGACTGTCAAAAGGAAAGCCACGAGCCCTGGAATTACTGATTCTCTGACATTCTCCACCACCTATGTCTCACATCTGGTATCACAAGAAGTCCATCAGGGGTTGACTAGGGCACACTTTAACACCTAGCAATGTTATAGAGAAAGAACAGCTCACATTTCATCTCTTCTCCACAATGTTGCCAAAGTGATATTTCTTACATCAGAATTCTAGGTAATTCACTAAGACAAGGAAAATAAATGAAAGGTATACTGATTGGGAAGAAAGAAATAAAATTTTCTTTGCAGATGGCTTGATCATCTATTAGAAAATCTGAAAGAATCAACCAAAAAAAACTTCTGGAACTAATAATTATAGCAAGAGAGAAGGCTAATGCACAAAAGTCAATATTTTTTCCCATATACCAGCAATGAACAAGTGGAATTTATAATTAATGACATGTTACTACTTATATTAGTACCACAGAAAATGAAGTACGTAAGTATAAATCTAACAAAATATGTGCAAGATCTACATGAAGAAAACTACAAAACTCTGATGACAGTTATCAAAGAAGAACTGAATAAAGGGAGATATTCCGTAATAATGAAAGGAAGACTCAATATTGTCAAGACATCAGCGCTTCCCAATTTGATGTGTAGATTCAATTCAATTCCAATAAGACTCCCAGCAAGTTTGGATACTGACAACTGATTCTAAATCTTATGTGAAAAGGCAACAGCTGGAATCGTCAACACAATATTGAAGGAGAAAAAAAGTCAGGGAATGGACACTATTCAATTTCAATACTTAATATAAAGATATAGTAATCAAAACCATGTCATATTGCTGAAAGAGTAAACAAATAGGTCCCTGTAACAGAATAGAGAACTCAGATATAGACCCACATAAATACAGTCAAGTGATCTTTGACAAAGGAAAAAAGGCAATATGATAGAGAAGAGATAGTCTTTTCAATAAATGGGGCTGGAACAACTGGACATTCACATGCCAAAGAGAGAGAGAGAGAGAGAGAATCTAGACAGAGACCTTGCACCCTTCACAAAAATTAGCTCCAAATATACCATAGTCCTAAATGTAAAATGCAAAACTATAAAGCTCTCAGAAGATAACATAGGAGAAATCCTAGATGAAAATGGGTATGACAATGACATTTTGGACAAAGCACCAAAGGTACGATCCATGAATGAAATAGTTGATAAAGTGAAGTTCATTAAAATTAAAAATTTCAAATCTATGAGAGACACTCTTGAGACATTGAGAGGACAGCCACAAACTGCAAGGAACACATCTGATAATCTGGTAATATGCCCAAGATACGTAATATACAAAGAACTCTCAAAATTCAAAAAATAGGAAAACAACCCCATTAAACATAAGCCAAGGATCTGAAGAGATACCTCATCAAAGAAGATATACAGATGTCAAATAAACATATGAAAAAATGTTCCACATCATATGTCATCAGGGAAATACAAATTAAAATAACAAGGAACTACCACTACATACCTACTAGAATGGCCAAAATTGAAAACACTGGCAACACCAGATGCTGGAAAGGATGTGGAATAGCAGAAACTCACTTGTTGCTCGTAGGAGTGCAAAATATTTACAGCCACAATGGGAGACAATTTGGTGGTTTCTTACAAAACTAAGTATCTTATCGTGGGATCCAGCAGTTGCACTAGTTGGTATTTACCCAAAGGAACTGAAAACTTGTGTCCACACAAAAACCTACACAGAGATGTTTATAACAGTTGTATTCATAAGTGCCCAAACTTGAAAGCAACCACGATGCCCTTCAGTAAGTGAGTGCATAAATATATTGTGGTAAATCCAGAAAATGAAATATCATTCAGCACTTAAAAAAAGATAAGCTATCAAACCATAAAAAGACATGGAAGAAACTTAAATGCATATATTTAAGTGAAAGAAGCCAATCTACAAAGGTTATATACTCTATGATTCCAACTATATAATATTTTGGAAAAGCCAAAACTATAGAGACAGTAAAAAGACTGTGGTTGCCAGGGGTTAGGGGGAAGGAGGGATGAACAGGTTGAGTGCAGAAAATTTTTAGGGCAACAAAACTACTTTGTTTGAATCTGCAGCAGTAAATCTATGCCATTATACATTTGTCAAATCTCATAGACTGTACCACACCAAGAGTGAATTCTAATGTGAACTATGGACTTTGGGTGATAATGATGTGTCAGGGCAGGTTCATTAATTGTAACAAACGTAGCAGTTTGGTGTGGGATGTCCATATTGGGAGAGGTTTTGTATGTGTGGAGATAAGAGATATATTTCTCTTTACTTACTGCTCAATTTTGCTGTCAACCTGAAACTTCTCTGTACAGAAGGATTATTAAAACAAACAACAACAACAAAAAACTACATCAGAACTTCTGCATCTGCATCATTTTAAGGGTGGTACCCACACTCCTTAGCCTGGCCTATGAGATCTCTCTAAACTGTCTCTGCCTAATCACCTAACTAACTCTGCATGTTAATTTGTTACACCTTACACTTGTATGTGTATATGTACACACACACACACACACACACACACCCTCCTTATGCCACCTCTTGCACTAATCATTTAGAACTTGTTTATTTAAGCAAAGGTGTTAGTCTCTTGTATAGTCCCTCCCCTCTGAATGGTGAGGTTTCCACTCTTCTTTGACTAATGCCTATTTGCCTTTCAAGCCTCATTTCTTCAGAAGCAGTTCTTGATCCTCCTCCAGTTCAATTCAGGTGCCTCTGACAGCACCCAATATGTACCTTTTTTTCATTATGGAATGTGTGATATTATTCTATAATCATTTACATATATGATTGTATCCTTCAACAGATCATGAGTTCCTTGAAATAGAATCTGTGTTGTTTAGTACAGTTCTGTGTCCATAGTAGGTGTTCTAGAAATATTTGTTGGATAAGATTAATGGGGAGAAAAAAGGGAGTGGGGCAGTAAGCTTTGATCCCAGACCATCCCCAGGCCTGACAATCATCTATGGCAAACTGCCCTTCAGGGAAGGTGTGTGTGGTTCCTGGAAGCATTTTCCATCTTTAGTGAATAGGGCCAACTTCATTCCCTGGTGATGGCAATATGGCATCTTTCACCAGTCTGAAAATCCTCTGGCACTGAAAACACACAAAGTCTGGAAGCATTTATGAGACTGAGAAGGTGAGTCAATAGACCCTGTTCCAAGTTGGCAAGAAGGGATATAGTCCTAAACATCTAAAGCTCCATAATTCACATTAAGCTTCTCATTAATTTAAATGTTAATGTAAATTTAAAACATGTCATATTGATTTGGTACTATTTTTGGATGAATATTGCATAACTGAGCTTTCTAAGAGCAGAATCCAAATGGACATCCCTTCGCATCAACTTTCGATTAAGAAAAAAAATGTGAGGCTTTCTATTTTTCTCTCCCTTTTCATTGTGTTAAATCATCTGTTTTAGTTACATGTTCTAGTTTTAAGAAGCTATGAGAACTTCTGCCTTTGAGTGGAATTGATTTGGACAGTCCTGAGCAAAAAGATCAATTTCTGAATCTCTTCTTTCACAGTATTACACATACAATTTCAAATATGTCCAGAGATTGGTGTCTTTCCCATGTCACTGGTGAGACAGTAAAAGTCTTTATGACCATGCTGGTGATTTCATTCTATTTTATTAGTTTTCAGCCAGAATCTCCTTTCACTGGGATTTATATGTCCTTACTTAAAAGGAAAGCGCAATTTTCGAAGAACATCTCATTATGTTAGGTTCACATAAGAGAAATTATGGTGTTGATGATAATGATGATGAGGGTGATAACTGGAAATTTTGTATGTTTACTTACTCTGTGCTGGACCTTGATACAAAGTCTTTTATGAAAAGTTCTCACATCAGGGCACCTGGGTGGCTCAGTTAGTTGAGTGTCTGACTCTTGGTTTTGGCTCAGGTCATGATCTCGGGGTTGTGAGATAAAGCCCTCCATCAGGCTTCTTGCTCAGTGGGGAGCCTGCTTCTCCCTCTGCCACTTCCTCTGCTTGTGCTCTCTTTCTCAAATAAATAAATAATCTTTTTAAAAAAAACATTAAAAAAAAAGTTCTCACATAATCCTCAAAGCAGCAGAGAGGGGGCTACTCTCATGACCCCGTTTTACAGATTAGGAAACAGTCCCATGGAAAGATTAAGCCTTTCCTAAAGTTCTACAAGTAGAAAGTGATGTTGCTTGCCCTAGGACTCAGGTTAGTCTGACCCCATTGGTCTTTCTCACAACCATGAAGCTCTTTGGGTCTTAAACCATACAATGTGACTGAGATATACAAGCCTTCAACAGTGAATTGCTGTTCTTCAGCAATGCATATAAACATACAGTGGAGGATTTGTTGATGCTATTGAGAAGCTGGGTGGATGGGTGGTACCCGGAAACCTGCTTGCTAATTCATGAACGCTTTGTATCTTCCTTCTTTGAACTAAACACTGTGAAATTTGAACTAATTAGTGAAGCCTCTTCCAGCCCCACATTCTATGAGTCTGTATAATATGATTCACTTTGGTCTGATCAACAAACCCTCTGGCCAGTTCTTCTTTTCACAGCCACCCACCACAATGCTTTTTTACACCCAATGCTTCTGCCCCTGCAGGCAGCCCCACTAGCTCAATTCTCTGTGCAAAGATGGGTCCATAGTAAGCATCCTGCTATCAACATGTTTCTTTGAAACATGCTAAATATCAGGCAGAAAACTCAAGCTAGAAGATGGAAAAAGCAACATTATGTTCTCCTGAATATAGAAATGAAAAACAAACATCATAGTCCTGGAGAGAAATCAGACAAGGCCTTCTTATATCAAAATTATATTAACCAGTACATTCAGCGGCTCACATAAATATAGGCCTGAGAGGACCTTGAGATGGAATATTTTCTGGCGTAGGTGTAGCCAACAAGCTTTACAGTGTCAGGATATATGGGATGGTAAGAAGGAGGATTGTTCTAGTCTCACACAGACCTGCTAACTATGCCACTTATTCTTTCTAGGCAATTGGCTCTTGCCTCAGTTTCTTCACCTATAAAATAAGGATCATAATTCAAAATTTTCATAGGGTCATTATGAGGCTTAATCTGTAAAATAATATACATGGTTTATCCCACTGTCAGAAATATGGTACAGGCTTAAATGAGTCGCCTTTATTCTAATAACAACACAAAAAAATTCATGTTAGTTTTTACATTATCCTTGTAAGTAATAATTTCAGCTACTGCTCAATTCCCAATTTTGGGAATTGTTTTGTTTTTGCAAGACAGTGACGAACAGAATGCCAATTAGGTATGAGTATTTCACCCAGAGACATTTCCCCCTTGGGAGACACCTGAGGGGGACAGGGGGAGGGAGTCATGATATAATGCCAAATTATGCAAGGTAGCTTACAAGTTGCCCACAGTTTGTCCAGTTTCTTCAGAATTCCAGATTCTTCCCCTTAACATTAGGATAGCAGAAAGATAGATAGATGGTGAACCACTGGTCATTAGGTGCCAAGGTATCATGAATCCTGTGAGTCCAAAATCAGATTTACTCAGCTCTATGAGATACACAATTGATTTTTTCAAATCGATAGGTGAACCTGAAATTAATTAACTACAGTCGCCTTAGTATCATTGAACTATAAGTAACTAATTGTCCAGCAGAGATTGAAACCAGTAATTAGGTCCATATGATAAATTTATAAAAATTCAGGCTTTTTCTTCAATTTTTTTATTATTAACATATAATGTATTATTTGCCCCAGGGGTACAGGTCTGTGAATCATCAGTCTTACACATTTCACAGCACTCACCATAGCACAAAACCTTCCCAGTGTCCATAACCCAGCCACCCTATCCCTCCCTCCCTACCGGTCCCATCTTGTTTCATTTTTTCCCCTCCCTTCCCCCCAGGACCCCGCTGCACTGCCTCTCAAATTCCTCATATCAGAGAGTTCATGAGATAATTGTCTTTCTCTGATTGACTTATTTCACTTATCATAATACCCTCTAGTTCCATCCATGTTATTGTAAATGGCAAGATTTCACTTTTTTATTGCTGCATAGTATTCCAGCGTGTGTGTATATATACACATATATGTATATATACATATATGTATATATACATATATGTGTATATATACATATATGTATGTATACATATGTGTGTGTATATATATATACACACACACACACCACATCTTCTTTATCCATTCATCTGTTGATGGACATCTAGGTTCTTTCCATAGTTTGGCTATTGTGAACATTGCTGCTATAAACATTCAGGTGCACGTGCCCCTTCGGATTACTACATTTGTATATTTAGGGTAAATACCCAGTAGTGTGATTTCTGGGTCGTAGGGTAGCTCTATTTTCAACTTTTTGAAGAATCTCCATACTGTTTTCCAGAGTGGCTGCACCAGCTTGCATTCCCACCAACAGTGTAGGAGGGTTCCCCTTTCTCCACATCCTTGCCAACATCTGTTGTTTCCTGATTTGTTAATTTTAGCCATCCTGACTGGTGTGAGGTGGTATCTCACTGTGGTTTTGATTTGTATTTCCCTGATGCCGAGTGATGTTGAGCAGTTTTTCATGTGTCTGTTGGCCATTTGGATGCCTTCTAAGCATGATAATTCTGCTACTGCAAATTCTTCCTAACCATTCTACCTATATCATCTTTAGAAGAAAAATTATCACAAAATTTGAAAGATGGAAGGGGCCTTAGGAGCAACTTTGTACAAAGCCTTTAAGTTTTTACATGGAGAAATTAGAACCCAGTGAGGTCTGGACAGTTGCCTAAACTGTCTGATTAATTATGGCAGGGTTATTAAATGAATCCATTTCCAGTTCTCAATCCAGTGCTTTTATTTACTTATTTTCTTGTTGCTATATCTAACTGAGAAATATGTAAATTACAGTGGGTATTTTATAGTTCTCTATGTCCGTTCAGCTATTAGATTTGAAACAAAGTGATAATTATCTGTATAGTTTTGAACTCTTGACAGAAGGATGAGGTAAGAAGAGGTCCCTCAAATGTATGTTCAAAACGTTATCTATAGATAAAAATATTTTCCAATGAAATACATATGACACATTTTAATAAAACAACTCAATGAACATTGACAAAAGAAAGACTAGCAAATCTAGGATGGGTACACTAAAGCAACTATTTGTGTGTGGATATGCACATATGTGTTATATGTATGCAACTATATATACATACATAGTACATGTGTGTCATATACATATATACACCCATATATTCACCTATATATATGTATATCTGTATCTATGTACTTATGTTAGATGAATATTGTATCAATCAATTCTATTGGATGAGGTTGGCAGGCAGGGATGTCTACCCGAAATCTGTTCTCATTCATATAGTATGATTTAAAAATATGATATTTGTGTTGTCTTACTCCAGGTGTAAAATAAACATCATCTGCTGAAATCCAGAACACTTCTTTAAATTCTTTGGGTTTTCTCAGGAAGATCAGGAACTGTCAGAGAAGTTTTGATAAGGTAAGTTCCAAGCACTACTAAACTGTTCTCTTGGAGTTTCCATTCTAGCTGCCCAAATTCAGAACAAAGTGAGGTTTCATAAGTTAAAAGAATAGGCAAATGTAGAGATAGATGCCACTTTATTAAAGATGCAGTTAGTATCTAAGGATGCTGTTTCAGTGTATGGCTAAAATAGGCTTCCTAACATTGAACCCCGGACTTAGGTAGATTCACCCATCCGGGCCCAGGGCAGCTGCAGGCTCCCCTGACATGGACATGACAGCCTGACCATAAAATTTCCTGGAGTACCTGACTCAAATGCATCTGTGATCAGCCTGCTCTAAAAATACAGGTGAAGAAGATGAGTTAAACTATGACTGACAAAAAATCTTGCTCCTGAGTTCACCAATCAAATAAATAAGTCTAATGACCAAGGAGAAGAGAGAGTAAATGGAGTAAAAAGAATCCAGGAGAAGTACTATGGTGGAGTTTTCTTCAGACCAAATAAATGAGAAATAGGGAATAGATATTTTTCCTTCATACCACTGTATAGGAGTGACCTGCAAAAAAAGAAGGGCCTGTTAGAGATTGCATAGGATTTTCTTAACCTAGTAGCACGGTAAGAGAATTTCTCCTGGGTGAGGGAGGCAAACATAGCACTGTGATTTCTCCTGCTTTAAGGAGCTGGCCAGATTCAAGGCAGAGTTGCTGCCAATTGTCTGTGAGCAGTCATGTCTTTTCAGAATCTCAATGGGCATGTTGTCTATATTGTTATAAGGCAGATGACTCTATGGTAGACCACTGGCATTTATGGTTTTAGTTACTAAAGTAACTCACTAGATAATTTTTAGTTTTTCAGGCATATTATTATTCTGTAAAGAAGTTGTGGGGGGAACAGTTTATGCGGTAGTAAGTGAGCTTTGGTAACTCCTCAGTGTACTTGTTTCAGTGGGAATTTGTAATCGTAATGGAATAAATCATCAATGTTACTTGGATTTATGCGTTGGTAAATGTATTGGTAAAAATAAAACCAAGGAAAGGGAACTTACAGAAAGGATAGAAAAAGAATCATAAGTATGAATGTAAGAGTAAAATGATGCAGAAGCAAGAACAAAGCCAACCATTTGCAGACAGTCTTGGTAGCAGGACCCACTCAATATTTTCAACTGGATAATGCCTCTAGGATGAAGGAATGCTATGCCATTTCTTTTATATTTGTATTTCTTCAGTTGGGATTCTAGATCATGCAAGAAAAAGTTCACTTTAATTTTGATCACTTGATTTGGTCCAATTTTGGTGATATCCCCTCCCCTTACCTATACCTTTACTAGCAAAGGAAAAAACAGAATGGATTAGGACAACTCTGCCTCCTCTAATGGAAGAACAGTCATTGGGATTTACCAATACACCATGAATACATATCTTAGGGAAGAATTAATCCTCAAAAATGAGATAGGATATCATCATGAAGAAGGGGATTATGTTTAATATTATTTAATACCACCTCCTGGAATAGATGGTATATCATTTTTTAACATGAGGAATCTACAAAAATATATGGAGTAAGTACACTGCCATTTAGAAAGTTGATTATTAATGTGGTGCCTGGGTGGCTCAGTAGGTTGGGCATCCAGCTTTTGGTTTTGGCTCCGGTTATGGTCTTGAGGTCATGAGATCAAGTTCCGACCCAATCTCCACACTCAGTGGGAAGGAAGGCTGCTTGAGATTCTCTCTCTCCCTCTCCCCTCCCTGCCCTTCTCTCTCTCTAAAATGAATGAATAAATCTTTTTTTTAAAAGTTGGGTATTAAGGAGGGCACATATTGCATGGAGCCCTGGATGTTGTACATAAACAATGAATCTTGGAACACCGAATCAAAAACTAATGATGCAGGTTATGGTGACCAACATAACATAATAAAAATTTTTTTTAAAAAGTTGGTTATTAGCAAAGTCTCTTGGATAGATCCTTAAAGAATGTCAAGGGACTACTAAATTTGACGCTCAAAACTCATATGTCTGCAAGTTATTATGTAAGTTTGAAAGTAAGGATTAATCTATAAGAGTCCTGATCCCATCTTGTATTCAGTTTGAAAGGAAAGGACTATCATTTGTTACCAGACCTATGCTCCTACGTGGAGTGTGAACTTTTGATATTGAAAAGAGGAGCCTGGTTTCTTGCATCTATTCCATTGAAGTGTGGAGTGGGAGCCCTTTTGATTTAAAATACTCTGCTAGCTACATTTAACCAACCAAACAAACAAACAAAAACAATTCAGTGTTGTAATCGTGGCCAATGGGTATCTAAAACCATGTTTGAGCTAATGAAACCATGAAGACGAATAGGAAGGAAAATTTAGTCATTGAGAAGGTGATCTCAAGAAGGGACGTGAAGAAAGGCCCAAAGACATTTCTGTGCCTAAAGATTTGGAAGTCAGGAAGTGTGACCACAAATGCACATATTGAGGAATTTGTTTGGCGTGTCCACTGTTGTCTGTGAGGTAGGAAATGGATGGAAATGGGACAAGTATGTAATCTGTTTTTAGCCCTCAAATTTGGAGCCATGGCTTCCTTCTACTGGGATGCCAGTCTAGATACCCAGCTATAAGTAGATCCTGGGGTAAGTAAAGTAAAACTCACTCAGTAAAGGGATGGGTCCCTCCAAAGAAATAAATAAACAAAAATATTATGCTGCAAGAGAGAAGAGAAATATTAAGAAAATAGAAAGACTGAGACTTCTCTGGGGGAGACAAACCTCAAAATCTTTCACAAAACAAAGACCTTTAAAGAGGGAAAAAATGGTCCCAGGTCAGTAGAGTTTTCTGTCCCAGAAAGGGACAAATGCAAATATTAAAATCTTTGGGGAGATCAGAAAATACAACCACTCCATTGATTAATTATCATAGCTCTTCCCCTTCTGTTCTGTATAAACACTGGAATATAGATTTTTGTCCCACTTGGAATTTTTGTCTTAGTATGAACTAGCCCTATCAGGATTTAAGTTTATTTCTGACTTCTCCTTGCTAATAGAAAGACTAAGAATTATTGTCTTCTGTAAGGTGGTTAAATGGACAGGGGCGCCTGGGTGTCTCAGTGGGTTAAAGCCTCTGCCTTCAGTCATGATCTCAGGGTCCTGGGATCGAGCCCCGCATCGGGCTTCCTGCTCAGCAGGCAGCCTGCTTCCTCCTCTCTCTCTGTCTGCCTCTCTGCCGACTTGTGATCTCTCTCTCTCTGTGTCAACTAAATAAATAAAATCTTTTAAAAAAAAAAGGTGGTTAAATGGACAGAGCAACAGATTGTAACAAGGAAAGTTTCAAATAGCCTTGTCAGGTCTGTGATTCATATACAAAAAGTACACATCTATGTGGTTAAGTCGCAGTGACTGTTCCTTTATGATTGACATTTTTATTTAGGAACAAATAGAGTTCCACTTATTCCTGGAAACATATCTATAAATTAGATCCCCCAATGTCTAAAATGAGATATGTAATTTCAAGTGAAACAGTATTATTGCCTCAATCTAAAGAGAACCAAAAGGATATTTGCTATTATCACATCCATGGGAATTTTTTGATAAAATATATATATATATATATATATATATATATATATATATATATATATATATATTTTTCCAGTTTGGGTTGTCTCTGAAATGTGGCTGTATTGGTAGTGACTGAAATAGTTGTTAGATCTGATTCATAGATTTCTTGGTAATAGAAAAAACATGCCCACATTCCCATGACTCAGGCCCTAGTTAACAAATCTTTACACCATAAATCTAATGTAGCCACACTCAGGGAGATCTCAAGCCCTATGAGATGCCTCCTCCTTGGCCTTTAAATTAAAAATAGAATTAAAACACTCAGTAGTGGCAAGAGTGTAGAGAAAGAACATTTTTATGAAATGCTATTGAGAGAGTAACTTGGTGTAACCCTTGCAGGAACCAGTATGGCATGTTATCAAAAGTCTTTAAAAGTGAGGCTGCCCCTGACCTAACATTTCCTTTTCTAAAAGTTATCTTAAAGAAATTAGTGGACAAACAAAGTAGACATTGTACATGTGCAATCATTGGAACACAGCAAATACCAGAAACGACCTATATATCTGACCATAAAGGACTTGTAATGACATAATAAGGCACCACACAATCATTAGTGATGATGCCATTGCACTGAATGTATAGACATGGAAATATACATGGAATATATTCACTGTATATTGTTAATTTTTAAAAATCATATCATAGGAAATTAAGTGTGGTACCAACAATTTCTATATTATGCATCTATATTGTAGAAAATATCTGAGTCATAAGATTATGGCTTATTCTCTTTATATATCCTATTTTTCTTAAGATTTTATTTGTTTATTTGACAGAGAGAGAGCGATCACAAGTAGGCATAGAGGCAGGCAGAGAGAAAGGGGGAAGCAGGCTCCCCACTGAGCAGAGAGCACGATGCGGGCCTCGATCCCAGGACCCTGAGATCATGACCTGAGCTGAAGGCAGAGGCTTAACCCACTGAGCCACCCAGGCACTCCTATCCTATTTTTCTAAAGAAGGAATAAATAGACATATAAAACAAATTGAGAGAATAAGATAAAATTGCAAAGGGAAAAGATTTTCAAAGGATAAGAAATGACACTTTCCTGCCATTAAAAGACATGTACACATGCTATCTTTTTATGATCTGTATTGTTTTCTCACCAGAAGGATGCCTGAGCTCTGTGCCTCTACCATGTTTTCCTGGGAAGGGGGCTGAGCTATGACTCCTATTGTCCTGATCTCTAACAGTGATAATCTCTTACCTGTTGTTATAAGGGCAGTGACCTCTAGCAATATGCTAAAAAGCAAAGGGGAGAGGGTTCAAAACTAATACAAACTACACCAGTTGATCATTCACAAATAGGACTATGCAAGAAGAATGTAAGATATAATTTCCAGAGCCAGGGATTAAAAAGAGACTTTGAAGGTGGTTGAAAGGTGAAAGCAGTAATACACGATACACCTGCTGCTCAGCAACCAAGTAAAGCCAGATCACCATTGGTGTGCTAGGTGTTTGGGGCTCGGTGAAAGGAGGGCATGACTGACAGAGGGACTGCAGTGACAGACTTACAATTCTGCAGTCCTGTGAAGTGCAGAAGAAAATGTTCAAGGAGGGTTCCAAGGCATTGCTTTAGCCCTTGTAAAGCCAATGTCAACTCTCTGGAAGCAACTAAATGCTCAAGTAAATGCCCTTCCAGCTAAGTCCCCTCTTCTTTCATCCAGGTTGTTGACCCTACTCCTTCTCCTGGGATATTGGAACCACCACCACACCAAATTCATGGAACAGTTAGTATCCCTGAGATGAAGGATGAGTCCTTTGTACCTAAGGTTAAGATGGGAGCAGCCCAATAGCTATAGGTTCCCTGGAAATTATTTTCCTCCTAGCATTCTTGGATGGATCGGCGTTGGTGCCATGAAAGGTTGGGAATCCCTCGAAGAGGTTTTAAATGGGTCTGTTCTGGAGGAGTCTATTTACTCTGGTCTACTTATGTTACCATCATGATAAAAAAGAAAAAAATGGCAGGTGAAAGTAATGGAGGAAGGACTTCCTGTGCATATAATTGGGACATAGCCTCTTTGTCCCAATTATCTTAATGAATCTTCACAACAGCCTCTCTACCTTCCTGCAAGGATAAAAAGAAGTTAAATAACTTGCTCAAGGTCTTTCAAATAGGAAAGAAATGGGTATGGGATTAAAATCTAGGCTGTATGATTCCCACTGTAATCGCCGGCAGCGCTTCTGACTCTTGTAGAACACATTATAACATTTATGCATGATGACTGTTGTTGAAAGTAACAGTAATCATTTGAAAAAACTGACATCAGATGTAACCAAGAAAGAGGTACACAGGACTCTGAATTTTGATTTTTCCGATCTTAGAACAGAAGAGGGCAGTTGGTGAATTAGAACCCCATTGTTCTTCCTTAGTTTTCGTTTTTCACACAGCAATGATCAATAGCAAGAGATGAACGAACTCCAAAGCTTTAGAAGGGAAAGACCTCTGAACGAACCTAGCATTGTATTGCAGTGTTGTACCTGAAGGGGGAAAAGCACGCTCTTCAGTGTGCTGTATTTGGTAGGTGGTAACTATTTGGAAAACAGAGGTGAAATGAAAATTACCTAAGCCTCAGCCATTCCACAGCACATTTCAGCTGAGAATGCTTAAAAATAAAGTACCCGAGAAGGCAAGCTCTTTGCAGTTCTATTTGTACGTGATTTTATTTTCTCCGTGTGCAAGGAGAGATGTTCCTTCAAGGTTGTCACTGTCATCATTGAGCGCTCACTCACTCATTCAATAAATGTTTATGGAACAGGGACATCATGCCAGGGAGCTGAGCGCTGGGGTTGCCCAGGTGAATCAGTGTTCTCTTCCGTGGAGGGAAGCAAGCACAGACCCCAGGATCTTAATATCTTAATAGTATATGGTAGCGATGAGAGGAACAGATGCACATTAACATAAAGATATATACACTTGCCCACGTACATGCATATGCTATCTTGCCACACTGCAGGAGCGAAATATCAATCACACTGAAGATATTAACAGAATGTCTGGGTGGCTTCCACCTCGATCGCAGAAGATTTCATGGATGAGTTGAGTTTTCAAAAGTTTTGGGAAAAAATGACAGAATAAAGTATTGTGGCACAGAATGTGGAGACATTTTCTATCTTGGCAGAGAACATTACACAAAGAATCTGAGGAGTCCTCAGTATCGTGAAGGAATACAATTGGAGTTAGAAAACAGCTCAGGTGAAACCCCCAGGCAGGGATCAAATATCAGGATTGATATGTATGTTTTCTGGCATATTTCTAAGTGGAGTCTTAGAAAAAAATACCCCCTCCAGGTCCTTCCTTTGGTACCTAAAGTCTTTGTATATGAGATGACATACAATTAGTATACCTAATTCTAATAAATACAAGTAAACCCAAATCCTTGAGCTTTAGATCAAACAGGGTCAAAGCCCCTGCTTTGCAAATTACTTTTCAAACTTGAAAAGGTTGTTTACTCTCTTGCCTTCAGGTCCTTCAGGAAAGGAAGACTACTGTGAGTCAGTGCAGGCTCAGAACTTAGCACACTGTCTGGCACATAGTACTTGCTTTGTAAATATCAGCTAGGCTTTTACCCATAATACCTGTTTACGGTTCTATTAAGAATATAACGTGAAAATCTTGTGCACATTGACTAATGCACTATCTTATGCAATTTGGTTTTGCTTCAGTAAAACTAGTGCTTTGAGACACTGCCATATCCTAGAAATTGTGGTGAACAATGTGGTACGGTGATGAATAGGGTAGAGTCCTAACCTGCCAGGGAATCTGAGTGTACTTAGGTTTCATTTGCAACAAACCACAATGGCTAACTGGAGGTTCTTATTTGTTCTTTATTTACCTATTAATTCCTAAGAAATTCAGGATCTCTATAGACTATTTTGGTCATCAAAAAACATTTCAAATGCCTCTAGCACAATGTACTACTGAAGCATTTCTGCACTTTAAAAAAATGTTTCAGTTAATTAAGTACTTTTACCTTCATTAATGTATGATCCTCACAGCAGGCTTCAGTGAGTTAAGCCCACGGCTGGAGGGGACAAGTGGAGGGGTGACGAGAGTTTTGGAGGAAACTGATAATTTAAGGACATAGATGACTTGCCCATGCTAACAGGAGTAGTGAGCAAGGAGGAAATTCTTCCGCACTAGGTTGCCTCTGTATAGAATGAAGGAATCCTCTTGTTTTTCTTCAGAGCCCAGGCAGGGCCCGCTCTAAGAAAGCATATGAGTTGATGGCACATGCCCGTGAAATTTTCACCTTCTTGAACCACCCTTTCCCTTATAATTCCCTGCTACTTCTGGGTTGCTATACAGGCATTAAGGTCACACCTCTGCTCCTTTCCTTTCTTTCCTCCTCAGACAAAAATATATCTGTCTTGCAGTGATAAATAATTGGGATAAAATGTGGCGTATCCATACAACAGAATATTATTTGGTAATAAAAAGGAATGAGTACTAGTACATCCTATGACATAGATGATCCTTGAAAACATTGTGCTCAGTAAAAGAAACCAGACACAAAAGAACCACATACGGTATGATTCCACTTATACGAAAGGTCGAAGATGATATGCATATAGTTCCATATCAGTTTGAATACAGCATAAGCAAATCTGTAGAGACAGAAAGTAGATTAGTGATTGTCTATGGCAGGGTGGAGAGCATGCGGAATGGCCACTAATTGGGTAGAGAGATTCTTTCTAAGATGACAGAATGTTCTAAAATAAGACTGTGGTATTGACTTATATGTTCAGATGAGTGAATTGCATGGGATGTGCCCTATATCTCAATGCAACTGTTGAACAAATAATAATCATGGGAATACTCAAAATTATTATAACCATGTCATGTTTGCTTTTATGGCAGATATTTTATATACGTTAATTTGGCATGTCTATTGATATGCTCTCAAAACAACATTCTAAGCCTGGTCCTATTTTACTCCCATTTTTTTTTAAAAATGAGCAGTCTTCCAAGGTCCTACAGTGAGTAAATGACAGAGTTAGGATTTGAACTCGGGAAGTCTAGCTTCAGAATTCTGCTCTCTTAATGACTTTGCTATTCACATACTACTGACAATCTTCCCGTACCCTCATATCTTACGCTCTGGGCTCCTGGAAGCAGCTACTGTGCCCAGATTTCTCCCTTGCATGTATTTGCCTGTTTTCTTCCTACCCTTTCATTTTTCCACATAAGTAAGGTATAACTGGCATACAATAAACTGGACATTTTAAAGTGTACAATTTCATAAGCTTGGACATCTGTAACATTGTGAAACCATCACACATCAACATAATCCATATGATCAGAATAATAAACTTATGTGTTATCCCTAAATGTTTCCTTATGCTCCCACATCCCCCTTCTGGTCTGATGCTTCTCCCTCCACTTGTTCCCGAGCCACTGCTGATCATTTTCTGCCTTTTACAGATTCTGGAGTCATACAGTATATACTCTGCTGTTCAGAGTCTTTCCCGTAGCATACTTATTCTCAGACTTACGTGTCATTGTGTGTCCAAAACTCTATTTGTTTTCATTGAATACTACTCCATATATGGCAATGCCACAGTTCTCTCTTATTCAGGCACTGATGTACAGTTGGATTATTTCCAGCTTTTAGCTATTGAAGATAAAAGTACTATGAACACCGGTATAAAAATCTTTGTAGGGATATAGCCTTTTATTTATTTTGCATTCATATCTAGGAGTAGAATGGCTGGATCGTATGGTAAGCCAAACTCTTCCAAACTGGTTGTAACATTTCACGTTCCTACCAGCAGCGTCTAAGGGTTCGAGTCCCTCCACATTCTTGCCAACACTTTTTGATCTTAGTCATTCTAGTAGGTGCGTAGTGGTGTCTCATGGTGGTTACAATGTGCACTCCCCTAATCACTAATGATGTTGAACATCTTTTTAATGTGCTTATTTGCCATCTATATAGCTTATAACTTGTTTATCATCTTTCTTGTATGAGTTGTCTGCCTTCTTACTATTAAGTTTTGTGAGACCTTTATGTATGCTGGTTCTAAGTCTTTTATGAGATACATGGTTTGCAAATATTTCTTCCAGTCTGAAGCTTATCTTTTCCTTCTTATCTTTTCCTTCCCTTAACAATGTCTTCCCAAAGGAGACAAACCATAAGAGACTCTTATTCTCATGAAACAAATTGAGGGTTTCTGGGGGGTGGGGTGGTAGGAGTGGGGTGGCTGGATTATGGACATTAGGGAGGGTTTGTGCTATGGTGAGTGCTGGGAAGTGTGTAAGCCTGATGATTCACAGACCGGTACCCCTGGGGCAAATAATATAAATAAGTAAACAAACAAACAAATAAATAATACAAAACAAAACAAAACAATGTCTTTCTAAGAGTTGAAGCTTTTATTTTCGGTGAAGTCTAATTTATTATTTTTTCTATTATGGGTTATGCATTTGGTGTTGTATCTAAAATATTTTCACCAAACCCAAGATCATAAAGCTTTTTCTCCCATGTTTTCTTCTATGAGGTTCATAATTTCACATTTTACAGTTAGGTCCATGATCCATTTTGAGTTAATGTTTATGTATGGCACGTGCTATGGACCAAAGTTCATAGCTTTACATATGGATATCTAGTTTTTCCAGCACTTTTTGTTGAAAAAACCCTCCTTTCTCCACTGAATTAGTTTTGTATCTTTCTCAAAAATCATATATATATGTGTGTGTGCACGCATGCATGTGTATATGAGTATTTATTACTTTCTCCTAATCTTTGCTTATCAAAATCCCAGTTATCCTTCAAAGTCAAGTTTAGATGCCTCACACTCTAGAAAACCATCCCAAATTCTCTTACTTATTACACTTTGTATTCATGGTCAAGTAAAAAAAACAAACAAAAAAACAACACTCCTATATTAACAGTGATTATCTCCAGCTGTGGGATTTGGGATGATTTATATTTTGGCTAATATACTTTGTCAGTATTATCTGAATTTTCTAAGATCAGCATTTATACTTCATAGAGAAAAAATAATTTGATTTAATGTTTATAGGATATTCTTTGCCACACACTTCCACATAGATTTTTTTGTTCTGTTTTGAGTAAATAAAATCTAGCCTAACTGTTGGATATACATACACACACAGGGACACACACACACATTATTTTGGCTCGTGTAAACAAAAAAAAAAAAAAAAAAAATCTCAGAACAGAGTAGCTGCAGACATGGAAAGACCTAGATGCTCAGTAGCTAGTACGTGGAACCTACCACTGCTAATCGCATGGCCCTACTCTTCTCACTGCTGGCCTTTTTCTCAGGCAGTCTCTCCTACACGGAAGTCCCCAAATCACCACAGGCTTACATTACTTTGGCAATTTGGGGGGATGGAGGGTAGTTCCTTCCCTATTGTCCTTGTAAAAAGTTTTGGGGTTGGCTTGCCTTGTTCCATGCCCTCTCACAAGCAATTATGTTGACTGATTGTTGGAGTTATTTCTCACTGCATAATCATTTTAGGTGGTCAGTCCTACCTGAGCATCTGAGGGTTACATCTGGAAAAGATAAACTGAGACACTATATGAAAAGAATAGCTAAAACATAGAAAAATGTCTAAAATAAGCCATGTCTACTACTTTCCCTTTTTTATATCATCCAAACAATCTGGTTACCTAGACATCACCTAAATCTGAGAAATTTGGAATGGAGATTATTCAAGTTCATGGTCATAGTTTTCTATGGCTGCTGTCACAAATACCACAATCTCAGTGGTTTACAACAACGCACATCTATTGTCTTATGGTTCTGGAGGGGATAAAAATGAAGGTGTTGGCAGAGTTGCCTCTCTTTTGGAGGCTGTAGGTGAGAGTCTGTTTCCTTTTCTCCAGCTTCCAGAGGCCACAGTCTATGGTCCCTTCCTCCATCTTCAAATATCCTCAGAGCCAGCTGTGTGGCATCTTCCAGTTGTTCTCTCTGTAACTCTGACCCTTCTGCCTTCCTCTTACAAGGATCCTTGTGATTATATTGGACCCAGCTAGGCAATCCAGGATATTTTCCTCATCTCAAAATCTGGACTCATTCACACCTGTAAGGTCCCATATGCCACATACAGTAACAATTCCACAGGTTCTGGGGATTAGGATGTGGACATCTTTGGAGGGCCATAATTCAGTCGGACATAGTAACAGGGTATTAGGCAGTAATGATGAGTCTTTCAACCATGTTTCCCAACTTGAAGATGAGTGTCTTCTCTAATTTATCACAGTTGTATCACGTAACAGTGGCTGTGGGTAAGTTTGTCTAGATTTCAAATTCTGTGACATCGGGGAATTTCATCTACCATAGAAAACAAGTATGCGTATGTGGGGGGGGCACCTTTTTTCCTAAGACGAAAGTATGGGTGGGGAAAAAAAGCTCAATTTTACTTGTAACTGGGATCATTCTACACTGGCAGGTACCTCCTTGGTCCTCCCTCTTGATTAATAAAGCAATAATGTAGATTTGTTTGTACCTCCTTTATTTGATAAATTCTGTTTCTAGCAGAAGAATAGGGTCCCATCAGTAGGCAAATCACTTAATAGTTCTCAAATGACAACTATAATTCTTTCTCAGCTGTTCCTACATGTGCAAAGAGAAGCAGAGAACTAAGGCCGTTGTATGAATAATTTAAACAGGAAACCTCTTTTGGCTCAATTATCTGATTATTTCAGCAAGCATCTGGATACAACTTTAATTTTTTTATCCTCTAACATATTTTAGTTCACTTCCATTGCCCATGTAAGTCACTTATTTTGTCTATGTCTTAAATTCAACTTAACAGACATCCCTTAATGAGCAACCACTACATGCCCAAAACTGGGCTCACATCGATGACGGCTCAAAAGACAGAACACAAAGACTCTCATGCTCTGGGATTGTTCAGCCCCAACAGGAGAGTGACACAATTACACCAATAACTATACAGCATGGAAGCTTGTCAAGGTCATGACTGGGATACAAAAATGATGATAGAAGTATTTAGAGGGAGAGAGGTCAGTCAGTTTGGAAGGATTAGGGGAAACTTCTGGTAAGACTCGTATCCTGCAAGGTAGGGAAGAACTCGAAAGACAGTCGTAGGGTAGGAGAGTGTTGCAGTAGAAAGACATGCAAAGCAAGGAAATCTAGGAGTAATCTTGGGAGCCATAAATTCTCTGGTGATACTGGAGACTGGAAGGTACAAGGAGGTCCCAAGAACTAAGAGACCGAAAGGAACAGTTGATGTCCAGCATCTAAAGCTGTCTGACTTATTAATCCCGATATCGTAGTAGTTTTCAACATGTTCGCTGTGAGGGGATGATCAGGCCATGTCAGGAGACACTTTTATCTAAAGGGGGGTGGGAGGAGTGTGGGGGAGGGAGAAGGGAGGGTGATACTGCCGTCTAGTGGTAGAGGCCAGGGATGCTGCTAAATATCCTACAATGCCCGGAGCATCCCCCCAACAAAGAATTATCTGACTCAAAATGCCAACTGTGCACAGATAAGAAACCTCTGCAATATTTTCCTTCTGTTACAGATGAGGAAATTAAGGGGTTTTGAGATTACAAATCTTGCCTGAGATCATTAACTATTAAATGGCCTAGCAAGAATAGGGCCACATTAGAAGGCATGAGGAATGTGACAACTATTAAGGAGCTAATGAGATTCTCCCAATATGGGCGGGGCAATCGTGGGTGCTTTAGTGAAACAACAGGGCAAGTAAAGTGCTAAGCAGGGCGCCTGACACACAGTAGGCACTCAGTCCTGTTCCCTGCTCCTCTGAATGAGAGCTGGTGCTTTCAGTTCAGCAATGTGTCAGCTGTGAGTGGGCTCTGCTGGACATTGGAGAGACCTGGGACAAAGACTGGTCTGGGACTAGGGCAGGTGTTCAGAATCTGAACTGGAGAGACAGCATGTGGAGTGCAGAGGAAAGGACACGTGGAAAAAAATGTTACCCACAGAGGAACTAGAGAGCTTGATGAACCACTGAATGTGTTGGTGTGTGCTGGGGTGAGTTGTGAAGGTGACT
Organism: Ailurus styani; assembly: GCA_002007465.1. Taxonomy (NCBI): domain Eukaryota; kingdom Metazoa; phylum Chordata; class Mammalia; order Carnivora; family Ailuridae; genus Ailurus; species Ailurus styani. The sequence goes on from LNAC01000134.1 coordinate 3,567,431, forward strand.
CTGGTTTTGAACGTGAGAAACTCATTCTCCCCTCGCTACCACGAAGTGAACAGCTGCTGTGTTAGGAATTACTACACTTCCTTAAAACAGACAAACTGAGACACAGAAAGGTAAAGCAATTAGTTCAAGGCCCCACCACATTTTAAGATTTCTTTAGAAACTTACAGAGAAGGAAGATTTGACCTTTTTGAAGCTACAATAACTAAATCTTTATAGGAAAGATAAGGACAAAATGACATTTTCTTTAATAATGCTTCCAAAAACAGGTTTAACATTTATTTTGCTATATATCTGTATAGATGAAAGTTACTTTAACCTCTAGCCAGGCATTCTGGCTGAATGAGATATGTCGAAGTATCAAGGAAGAGTTTCCCAAAAAGCATGGAGGGAGACTCTACTTTCTTTGTCACATTTGCTGCATTATTAAGAGAAAGCCAAGAAAAATAACCTGGATGGTGAGGTAACAACATGTGAAAGAGAGGAGAGAACCAGTGGTAACTGAAGCCTTAGGATATTTATGAATGGAAGAAAGTACTACTAATTTTAAATGAGTACTTGTTAGATGCCAGCAACTGGGCTAACTATTCATGGGCATTGTTTTATTTATATTTTTTTAAGATTTTATTTATTTATTTGACACAGAGAGAGAGAGATCACAAGTAGGCAGAGAGACAAGGAGGGGAGGAAGCAGGCTCCCCGCCGCGCAGAGAGCCCGATGCGGGCCTCGATCCCAGGACGCTGAGATCATGACCTGAGCCGAAAGCAGAGGCTTTAACCCACTGAGCCACCCAGGCGCCCGGCATTGTTTTATTTTAATCTCCATAACTGTGTAGGATACATATGACCACTGATAGACGAGATCTTTGCGGCTTAGAGAGGCTAAATGATTTACCCAACGTCACGTACCTAGGAAGTAGTGGAGCCAATATTCAAACCTCAAGTGTTGAACTCAAGTGCTCAAGCTTTTACCTGTATTATAGATGTATGACTAGAAATTAGAAACATAAATTCTTCCCTTTTTTGTATTTGACAAATTATAAAGCAGATTGGATGCATAGTTGTCATTCAGCGAAGCCACACCCCAGGGTGCCGAGAGAATGACTGGTAAAGGAACAGCACGCCTCCTTCTCAAATCCCTACCTTGACTCCTTATCAATTCTGTACAGTGGCTTCCAGACCTCACTCTTACTATTTTAGCACTTCTTCCGAAAATTTGAATTCAACATCTTCACTGTGCATTCTATGAGTAGAGGATACAGCCATGAACAAGAAAGGCAAGCTCTCCAACCCCAGGAACAACACGTGCCAGCAGAGATAAGCCTCTCCACAGATTCTTTTTTAAAGGTGATCAGATAAGTGCTCTGCACAAAATTAAAATCTGGTGATGTGATAGATAGACATTGGGTGGCTACTTCACCTGCTTGGTAGACATGGCCTCTCCGAGGTCAAGATCAAGATCGGTGCCTGCAAAGAACCAAAAGGAAATGTTCAAGGCCAAGGGAACTAGGGCCGAGACACTATCACTGGCACAGAAAGAAGGCCCGTGAAGCTGGAGAAGCTGAGCAACTAAGTGCAGGAGCAGATGCTATAAGATATGGTTGAAGAAAGGCTAAGAGAAGGAGGATGCCAGGAAAAGTAGGATTTCCCAAGTCAGTAGAAGGAATTTTAATTTTCTTCCTGGAACAAAATCTTCAGAAGGACCTTATGCTCTTTCACCCAGGGACTAATGTTCCAAAGGTTAGCGTTTGGGCTAGAGAAGATTTTAAAGATACCAAGAAAAGCTAATTTTACTTCGACGTTATCAGTTAATTTTTCATATGAATAAGAGAGAAAGTGAGAGGAACCCCCCCAAACTCTTTCAGTAGCTTCATTTATATCTGAAAAGTGCATTTTTGACACTTCAATCAATCAGTGGGCACCATTAATCTGCATATTGTGTTACAAGAAGCTGCCTTTCTTCTCAATTTTCCTTTTCTTTTTGTTCTTCGCAGGAAATTAATTCATGTCATTTCCATTTGAAATCCTGTGGCATTTGACTGCACAGGCACTTAGAGGCACCCTTCTATGACTTGAAGCTTAGTGTAATGGCATTGCTTGTCAGCAGCATTGCTTTCCACCCTAAGGAAAGGGAGTGGACCGTCAGGCCCCTCAGGCCCCGAAAGAGACCTGTAGAAAATGGCTTGATACAGGACTGTAGGTTTGCATGTGAAAGACTCTGAAAGAGTCGACTTTGGTGAGTGATGCTGGCAATTTGGTTCTTAACATTTTTCCAATGTTGTGTTTTGCTGTGAATGGAACATTTGAACAAGTGTTTATAAGATGTCATCAATTTCACTTTAGAAATTTTGCTTTCTAAAAAGGCTGTACTTGGAAACTTTGGGAGCATTTTCTGCAGTTTCATAGTCTGACACACTGATTTGTTTTATGAAAGGTTGAATAATGTCAATCATCCTGTTCTGTGATCTACACAAAAACACTTCTCCAGGCAGACATATTCCAATAAGAGCATAAAATTTATGAGTCCTAAGGGCGCTCAAAGGCCATCAGTCTAGTGGGTCACAGACTTTAACACCTTTCACATCATGAATATGAATAAATATACAGTGACTCGAAAGAATGTTTCCAGATCTTTATCTTACCAGATATTTACCATTCAAACATTACTAAATAAGAATTAGAAAGGAAACTGTAGTTGTAAAAATATAAGACAGAATTAATCACAAGTGGAAGATGTTTGCTTTCAGTTCAACTAATTAATAGGACAGACCCACTGTATTGCCCGTAAGTGTCTCATTTTGCGATACTGGGCCAGTGGAATTGAGGACAATGTTTGGATTTGTTTATCCGATTGAAACCTGTGTTAGAGACCCACCCACAACCACAGCCTGTGTTTTGGGTCACTCCAGTGACAGTTTTACCTGGCAGCCCATTCCCTGTTTAGAGAGTTTTAGTTTTAGGAAGTGCTTCATTATATTGCATGGAAGCTATGTATATCTCTATTTAGAGTGTCACACATGTGCATACACATGCACAAATAAGCGGACAACAAGCTTGCCCATTAATAAAATTTTGTAAATTCTAACCCTGGGCATTTCTTATACCAGTCTCCCTCTCTCTAATCCCAAAGCCTTTGTTTGAATCCTCATGACCTCCCATGGTTTCCAAATTGCTCTCCTAGGTCCAGTTGTTCCCCAGTACATCTGCATAATGCCCTTGTAATGTGTTTTGAAAATCCCAAACTTACCACGTTACTCCTTAACTTAATATCCCTCAATGATGCCCCTTCATTTTTTTAATGAACTCCTTCCAAAACACACACACACACACACACACACACACACACACTTCTTGATCTGGCTGCTCTTCGTACGTTCATTTCTTGGCATTTCAACTCTTTCCCTGCCATACACATTCTCCTTAAGCTTCCGCCCTAATATATTTTCAGTTCTCCTAAAGTACAAGCAATGAATGTTTGTCACATTCTAACTCAGGTCTTCACGATTCCAGTCTTGCTGTTCTTGGCCTTCCTCCATGGTCTTGGATCAAGCATATCCTCTTTCAGAGTAAACACTTATCCTTTCTAAAAATGTAAGCACCTCTGAGATACAATGAAAAGTTGCTCATACTTTGCCCAGGTAGTAGTATACAGAACCCACCGAAATCAGTCCTCAGTGAAAAATTTGTTACATAAATGAATGAATTGGATTAGACTGAATCAAATTGTTAATTAGCACCTATTCGCAAATGTGTTTATTTTGTGTTTTTATTTTTCCTGGAAAAGGGAAATACCTTAGGCTTATGTAAAGATGAATAAAAAGGAAAAGACCCTTTACCCAAAGAATAAAGGGCAGGGGCAGTCCTCTTCAAAGATAAAAGTTTTGTTCCCAACATCATAATTTTGCCACTCTCTAATCCAGAATTGAGAATAGAAAAAATGAGAAAATTCAGTGGACTTTTCACTGTAGCCACTAAAATAAATAAGAGCAATAATGAAACAATCTGTTTTTGAGTAATCATTAATAAAAGGTTAAGTAGGAAAGTAAGTTTCAAAGCAGCAGCTTTTTTTCTGTATCTTTGATTTTTCCCACTTTTATTGAGATATAATTGACATATAACATTGCGTGAGTTTAGGATGCACAATGTTATGATATGATACATTGTGAAATGACTACCATGATGACTATCTGTCACCTCACCTCATAATTACTTTTGTTTGGGGGAGGTGAGAAATTTAAGACCTGCTCGTTTAGCAACTTTTAGGTGCATAACGCACTATTGTTAACTACAGTCACCATTTGATCACTGAAACTTATTCATCTTATAACTGGAAGGTTTTTGTTTTGTTTTGTTTTTAGTTTGTCAGAGAGAGAGTGCACAAGGAGGGGAACCAGCAGGCAGAGGGAGAAGCAGATTCCCTGCTGAGTAGGGAGCTCAATGCAGGACTCAGTTCCAGGACCCTGAGATGATGACTTGAGTCAAAGGCAGACACTTAACCAACTGAGTCACCTAGGCATCCCTTATAACTGTAAATTTATACACCTCCCCATTTTCCCCAGCCCCCAGATTCTATTCCGTTTTTCTAGGAGTTCAGCTTTTACAACATGTGTCTTTCTCTGTCTAACTTATTTCACTTAGAATAACGCCTTCGGGGTTCACTGGTGTTGTCAAAAATGTTCCTTTTCATGGCTGAATAATATTCATATCTATTTTCTGTAGTGGCTTCCCCAATTGACATTCTCACCAACAGTGAACAAGCATTCCCTTTTCTCTACACTCTGAGCCACACTTGTTATCTCTTGTTTTTTTTTTTAAATAGAAATTGAATCTAATTGATATATATATATAGAGAGAGNTATTCATATCTATTTTCTGTAGTGGCTTCCCCAATTGACATTCTCACCAACAGTGAACAAGCGTTCCCTTTTCTCTACACTCTGAGCCACACTTGTTATCTCTTGTTTTTTTTTTAAATAGAAATTGAATCTAATTGATATATATATATAGAGAGAGAGATATAGATATAGATTTTGTTTTTTTGAGGCGGGGAAGAGGCAGAGGGGGTGGCAGAGAGAATTCTGAAGCAGGCTCCATGCCCACTGCACACAGCCAGACATGGGGCTCAATCTCACGACTCTGAAATCATGACCTGAGCTGAAATCAAGAGTTGAATGCTCAACAGACTAAGCCATCCAGGTGCCCCTACCACCTGTCTTTTTGAGAATAGCCATTCTAACAGGTATGAGATGATATCTCACTGGGGTTTTACTTCACATTTCCCTGATGGCCAGTGATATTAAGCATCTTTTCATGTGCCTGTTGGCAATTTTATGTCTTCTTTGGGAAAACATCTATTTAGGTCCTCTGTGATGTGGCGTAACTGTTATCTTAGGGAAAACATGAACTACAAGATTTTTTAAAATTTTACTAAAAATCTTTCTCAGGAAAATTGCCAACTGGAAGTTGTAGTAAAATGTCAAAGGTTCAATCAGTTACCAGTTACTCAGTGTTCAAGCTCTTCAATAAGACCACAACTCCACAATGAACCTTACAGTAGTCACCTGTCACGGGGGTACTTATTTTATATTGAATTTCCCCTATAAAACTCATACACTTGTTGCTGACTTCAGAAAAACATCTGTGTAGTGAATCAAAGGACTCCCAGCCCCCTCCCGTTTTGAAAGTTGAGTCTGCGTACTATTTCTTTATAAGTGCTTATTTCTGGTGGTTAGGGGATGATTTCATTCAAATGATAAGGGTGTTTCCATTTTCCATGTAAATACAATAGACTATTTTTATTTTTCAAATCTGCAGCTTCTTCCAGTCATTTACTTCCCTCAAAAATGCTGTATATGGGAGAAACCTGGACATTTAAAAAAAAAAAAAAGCAGATTGTTAACATTCTTTGAATCTCATGACGCTAAGGGAGCTGTAGGTTTGGCATCACAGATGTGCTAATGCATCTTCAATATGAAGAGAACTGAATTTTTGAATCTGTGCACTTCATCTCCTGAAGACACAATAGTAATATCGGGGTGGGGTGGAACAAGGCTATCATTTCTCGAATCCGCACTGCATGGCGAATGCTGAAGTAAAGTGACACTCTTTAGGAGTTGTTTAGTATCAAGTGCTGATTTCACTAGATAAAATGCAGCTGTCTTCTCAAATTACACAACTGGATTCACACCATCTACTAATTCCTGGTGGAGTTTTAAAGATACCTTTATGGCCAATTTTCTTCTCAGTGCAAAGAATCCTAATTTAGACAGTACAAAAATACCACCATGTAGTTTCTATGCACAAGCACCATTTCCCTTAGAAACATTTGATAAAGGAGATTGTGTTCGGGTGCCTGGGTGGCTCAGTGGGTTAAAAAAGCCCCTGCCTTCAGCTCAGGTCATGATCTCATGGTCCTGGGATCGAGGCCCACATCGGGCTCTCTGATTGGCAGGGAGCCTGCTTCGTCCTCTCCCTCTGCCTGCCTCTCTGCCTACTNTCTCTCTCTCTCTCTCTCTCTCTCTCTCTCTCTCTGTGTCAAATAAATAAAATCTTTAAAAAAAAAAAAAGGGAGATTGTGTTCTACAAGTGCTTGGGTCACCATTTAAAAAGGATTTCGAGGGCGCCTGGGTGGCTCAGTGGGTTAAAGCCTCTGCTTTCGGCTCAGGTCATGATCTCAGGGTCCTGGGATCGAGGCCCGCGTCGGGCTCCCTGCTCAGCGGGGAGCCTGCTTCCCCCTCTCTCTCTCTGCCTGCCTCTCTGCCTCCTTGTGATCTCTCTCCCTCTGTGAAATAAATAAATAAAATCTTAAAAAAAAAAAACTCAGATTTAAAAAAAAAAAGGATTTCCAAAATGTAATTGGGTCTAAATTGATTTAGGATCCATTGCCAAATTGTCATACAATCGTCTCTGTCAGCTTTCTTCTTATTACTTTAAGTCACGCCTAGAATTTATCATGTTGCCTAGCGAGGTCTGAGAAGGGAAGGATCCTCTCTGAAGATGCTCCCTTCCACTGATGCTCTTCCTTCCCAGACCTCATTTGCAACTGATATCCTCCTAGAAAGAACATTTTAAGACTGCTTCCAGAATCTGAACCCTCTTGATCTCTACATGGCATCTAATAGTCTGATCACCTCTCCTGTGGCTGAATACCTAATTGAGCTCATCTGCAGCCCTGCTAATCTTGGGCCCACAAGTTGTTTTTTCTTAGAATGCACCCTATTCCGTGTTCTCTAGCTGCAAAATGGCAACCCTGCCTCCATCAACTCTATGCTAACATTCATGAAGCTCTTCACACATTTAGATTTCCTATTTGTGAAGTCCTCTGGGATTGCCCCCACGGAGAGTTAGCTACTACCTCCTTTGCTCCCCCAGCTCTTTATACTTATTGCTGGTAAAATTCTGCCCCTATTGTATCATCATTGCTTGTAACTGTCACGCCTACTATTTACCCACTTTCCTCCCCCCAGTAGACAGTTCATTCATCCATCAACCAAACTGTAGTAAAAGGCCAAAAGGCCAGGCACTGTGCTAAATAACATGAGTACCAATAAATGTTAAAATAACCAGGTCTTCAGCAAATTGACTAGTAATGTATTTTTCCCACTCATCTGTAAGGTTTTTTTTTAATTTTTCTTATTTATTTCTAATAGGTATTTCTAAGAAATAGTTATGTATTTAAAATAGGAATCGTTTGTCCTATGCATTGCAGAGAGTTCTACCATTGTTGTGGTTTCTTGTTGTTGTACATACGGAACATATTTTCCCTTCGTTGTTTCTCATTCTCATTCCCTTCTAATTTTCTCATCAGCATGTCTTTTTCAGAAGCTAGCTGGCACTAGAGATGGGGTGGCATGGGTAAGAAGAAAGGGCAGTGGCAAAGGGTTCACAGAGGAACCTGAGAGTGGTCTCCTAAAGCAATACAGTATTGGGCAAATGTTGAGCCATTTTTGAATTAGCATCAACAGATGTGATTAGGGCAGCGGGGGTAACAGAGGAGTTAGTGATAATTTTCATAATGCATGACACATAATGGGAGATTAATACCTATCTGTAGAAATAAATAAGTGATTGATTGAATGATCCCTTATGTACAGAATTTTTCTTTCCTATAAATCTCAGTAATTGTTAAGGAAATTTGTTGTTTGTAAGAGATAGAAGTTGAGGTTCATTGCAGTGATCACCCTGATTCTTCACTCTCTTTTATCATGTAACTTTAAAGTGGCCTCCCATGAGGGGTAGGATGACCAGTCCCATTCCTTGACAATGGGCTCAACCAAGTGATTTGCTTTAGCCAACAGAAAAGTCAGCAAATTTGATTCATACAGAAGCATGAAAATGTACACATGCCTTTCTGCTTCCTCTCTTGGATTTCTGCTATTGCCAAGAAATTTGCTTAGGCCAACCTGATGAAGGGAGAGAGATATACGGGGTGGAGCTGAGTTGCCCCAGTGACCTAACTGAGTCCATTTTTAGATCAGCTAACAGTGAACCCAGCCAAGATCAGAAGAACTACTTAACCAATCTCTGACTGACCTATAGATGCATGAGAAACAATAAATGATTGCTGACTTCAGCTACCAGGTTTGAGGATGGTTAATTACACAACACCAGCTAGATGATTCAGGTTATAATACTCTGATTAAATTACTTTGTTGTTTTTCTGTTTAGTAATTGCAGTAAGTTCTAACATTTTGTATACCATAGTGAAAAGAATATCCAGTAAGAGCCAAAAGACGTATATGCTTCAATTTCCTAATGTCATAGTCTTAGACATTTATTCGTTCAACTATGTGCACAATATTAACAATACCAAAAAAATGCTCTCATTAAATCAATCATGCTTGGGCACCTGGGTGGCTCAGTGGGTTAAAGCCTCTGCCTTCGGCTCAGGTCATGATCTCAGGGTCCTGGGATCGAGGCCCGCATCCGGCTCTCCGCTCAGCGGAAAGCCTGCTTTCCCCTCTCTCTCTCTCTCTGCCTGCCTCTCTGTCTCCTTGTGATCTTTATCTCTGTGTCAAATAAATAAATAAAATCTTTAAAAATAAATAAATAAATAAATAAATCATGCTTTAGGGGGAGAATACAGACATGAGCAAATCATTTCTGTCCAGTGCCATAAGTGGTAATAGGAAGCATCCATTATTACCATGATCTCTGAAGCAAAATAACCTGAGTTAAAAACATTGCCTCCATCACTTCCTAGCTGGGTGCCCTTATTTAACTTCAACTCTACTTTCATTATCTATAAGATGGAATAGGAATGAATTATACCTACTTCATAAAATTGTTGAAAGGATGGCATGAGTTGATATCCGTAACATACTTAGAACATACTTTGATCTTGGCACTCATAAACTACCATTTCATGCCAGTTATTGCTAAGAAAAAAATTTAAGTATGAAGGCATTGAAAAATAAGACTATATGGGGTGGGAGCTGGGTGGAGGGGTAGTCATTGTAGAAACAGAAACCTGCAAATCTACTTGGACTTGAATATCTTTATCTGTATTTCAAGGAACAAGAATAGATGACTACTAGGCTATCTTATAGTTCTGAAATACAACATTCTTGTCGAGCATCACATTTTGTCTAGCATAACACATGTAGTAAGTTCCCACTAAATACGGCATTTTGTCATTAAAGTGGTTTTCAAAAGAAAGTGGTCTAAAGACGTTAATTCACATGTCGTTAGGTGTGATGATAGAGGCGAGCTTCATAGGATTACCTCAAGACATTCCGGCCCTGTTTAATAGAACTGGAAGTGAAAAGGGACTATCTATTCCCAGAATTTGGAACATAAAGACCCAAATCATAAGTATGTATCGTGCTTGAATAGAGCAGCTTAAAGCCTGTTAAATCAAATTAATAAACACAATAGACACATCCATATTTTCTCAATGTTTAAGCAAAGTTACTGAATTCCTTCTATTTGCTCTTTTTGTATTTCTGGTTACAAGATGCTGTCCTCTGCTGTTTGCTGAAGATTACACCAGGTAAAGTCACCAGCATACAGTGAAATAACATGATAGTTTTGTTTCACCAACTAAATGCCTACAAATCAGGAATGGAGAACAAGCACAGAATTCTGTATGTCCTTAGACAAACCTGCCTTGTTAATATCATGGTCTTCTTCTCCTGGGACATCTCATTTTGATGGCATTTGTCCTGTCCAAGCTTTTGGACACTCAGATGGGCTTTTATCAAGAACTTTCCTTGAACGTATATCCTGTCATTGTTGACAGTACCTGGCAACTTCTACTGAATAAATATCTGTGTATCATTGTTTAATAACAATTTAGTTTGCACGTGTGTTTGTATGACAGTTAGCTTGTTTACTAATTATTTCAGTTCCCTTAGAGTAAGATCGTTCAGTGACAAGTGTGGCAATTCCATTTCCCCACAAGTGTGGCAATTCCATTTCACCTCCTGGGATTCAGAGCGGATAACCACAGCCTGCATGCCTGTGACCATCTTAGATGTATTCCCCCCTACTACGTAGAAGTAGTAGCAAAAATGGGAGAATTGGTGTTGAGTCAATCTGGACTCAAAACTTGTCTTGTCATTTACCAAGTATGTGGCTTTCGCATCACTTTCCCCATCTTTAAAATCTCCCAGCGGGTTGTTTTGAGTTTTAAATAAAGTGATGTGTATGAGAGGTCAGCAAAAAAACATGCCTTATGGATGCCCAGTAATCACTGGTTCGAGTCTGAATCAAAAAAAATGAAAACCAAGAGACTAATGCAAGGTTATAGGGTGTGAATGGGTAGCTGAAAAAGAAATGGTAGCTGCCGAATGAGAAGCTAAACAGGAATGGGAAGGCTTTCCTTTTTCCTTTTGGCTAAATAGCACTGATCCTTCCCTGCTGCTTTGTTTGATGGATTAATTCATTCTGAAAGGCTTTAAAGATGTCTGGTAGGTAGCTAATAATCAGCTTTGAAAAACAAATCATTGGCCTTTCCCTTACTGTCAAAGTCTCTAAAAAGAAAATTTGCATTTCAAATGGCTTCTAGTTTACTTCAGAACCAGAGGGTAGACTCCTTTGAAGCTATCTAGAATAACTAGTAAGCGTACTTTTTAATGGCTTATTAGTCCATAAACTGTAATTGGCATATAAGGGCAAGAGTTTCAAAAGATAAAGTTACAGTCAACTGCCCACTAATGTTTTTAGTCAATCAATACAGCATTTACTTAAAAATAGAAGCAATGCCATTATGCCTCAACAAATTCACATGTCGATGCGATTCATAACTACATCAAAGCTCTCCAAAAAGATGGGGAAATTATAATAAATCAAAATCCATGTGTAAAGGCCTTTCCCCCTCGCAGATGCTGGCGTTTAAGATACATATGAGGGCATGTGCTTAGTACCCAAATAAATGTAAGGGTGTCATTCTTTTTTAAATTTTCTAATGCTAAGTGAGAAAATACCCATGTACTATAAAGGGAGCAGGAAAGAAAAAAAGAACATTTGGTGTGAACTTGGATAGGTCTCTGATGTTCCCTTAGTAAAAATCTCCTTTTTTTGTCTAATGGCATTTCTCATCATGATCAACTCACTTTGTTTAAAACTGGTTTTAAGCCAAGTACCTATTCTGATCTCTCAAAAATAAAGAAAATCAACACAAAAATTGTTAACTAAGGAGCCTGAAGCAGATACAGACTAGCCCATCTCCTCCAACATACATACTTCTTCATTGACAGTACGTAGTGGAGAAAGAACCCAGCGTGAATGTAGTACTAGTATTACTTGGGTCTCTCCGTCTTTCTAAGAACACTCTGACTGTGACGTCGAAATGTGCCACCTGCCCCGGCCCACCCCTCGGACCCCTTAGCGTGCGGTGATGGAAAAGCCCACAGCCAGGAGGAAGGATGCTGGAATTGAGTTGTCAAGCTGTCCTGGATGTCTCGTACCAACTGAACAGGCCAATCTACTGCGACATTGCATAGGCTGAAGGCTCCTATCTCGCCTTTACAGGACTTTCTCGTGTGGAGCTTATCCTCCCGGACAGGTCTCCCTTCCCAGCAGCTTTTCAGTTACTCCTAGATTCCTTCTGATCAGCTTATCCTGGGTCATACTCCCAGGTTAATCCTTACCTTGTGACCAGCCTGCTTGGCTAGGGAGAGGAGAGTCTCTTGCCCGGCAATCCGAAAGCAACAGCTTTGTGTGTTTGGTGGTATTTCTGACTCTTACTGGTGATTTGATTTCAGTGCCTTCCCCTTTTGTAGCTCCAACTCCTGGCTTTCGGGATGAAAACAGGCAGGCTTTTAGAAAGCAAAAATGGTAACTTCTCCCACACAGTCCCTGAGTTTCTTTGCCTGTTACTAATAACCTCGGAGCACTGGGGGTTGCTTTGAAACTCAGCTGTTCTGGCTCTGCCCTCCAGGTGGCAGCGGAGCCACACCGCAGAGGCTCCAATCCCCTGGTCCCCGACTTCAAGTGTTAATGCAATTGACCAATCAGTGCTAAGATGATGGGAGGTAATTGGGTAATTGTATTTTACTGATCGCAAGCAGAGAAGGGGAAAGGAAAGGGGGAAAGAAAGAGGGGCAGAGGAGGGAAGGGGGCTGCAGTCCGAGAGGAGATTTGGGGAGCCAGGACCCAAAACGTCAGGAAGTGGCATTGGCCGAGAGCGGTCCAAGAGCGGCCGGAGCTGCCGCGGGCACAAGGAGCGCCTTTATTTCTCGGGGGACAGCGGGGAGAGCGGGCGGGGTGGGAGGGGGGTGGG
>LNAC01000134.1:3580187-3613741 GCA_002007465.1 Ailurus styani
ATTATGCTGAGTNCAGCAGGAGTTCAAGCCGAAGTGGATGGAGGGGGACCGGGGTGTCTGCCGCGCGGGGAGCCGCGAACCGGGGCGATGGCGCTAAGGCCGGCGCGGAGCAGCTGCGCTCCCCAGAACGCGTCTCCCCGCGGAGGACCAGCCGGCGTCCAGAAGGTCTGCGCGAAGAGAGACCAACTTGTGGCTCCAAAATGCACCCGACGCAGCTGGAAATGAGCTCAGAGCTGCAGTTTCATTCGAGAAGGATGAGGGGAGCCAGCGATTAGGGATTTTTTTTTTTTAATTTTTAACCTCCTTCGTTCCATTTTCTATTTTCCTTTTTTCTTTCCTTCTTATTATTTTCCAATTTGCCTAACACCCCGTCGGTCCCCTCACTTCGCCTTCCCCCTTTGAAATAAAAGCCCAGTTTGAACTTCTTTCGCCGCGGCGTCGCCGGAAGCGCTGCCCGCTGATGGAGGAGAAGGGGACCCCGGGGCTGGCAGGGGCCACCGGCGAGGGACCGCGTCACGCGTCTCCCCCGTGATCCCGGCCCCGAGCGCGGAGTCCTGCAACACCTGGAGGATCTGCACCGGGTGCCGGGGGTGGGGGCGGGGACAGAGGAAACGAAAGCCACCCCGGGCCTTAAAAAGAAGAAGAAGAAGAAGAAGAAAAGTAGCGGGGAGGACGAATGGGTTTCTTCTTGACGGCTGACGGAGCCGTGAGATCTTCCTCCACTACCTCCGCCCCCGCCCCCGCCCCCGCCCCCCGCACTCCATTTAACGTGAGATTATGAAATTGCCGAGGCGGTGGAGGGAAGGAGACGGGATATAGCAGGGAGTTTGGAGGGAGAGGGGAAGGTGGCTGGCCGGGTGGCTGAGATCAAAAATCCAATTGCGCACTGGGTTGTGATGAGAAATCTAATCAGATCTTTGGAGAAGGGGCCGGCCGGAAGGCCGGCGAGTGGGGGGAGTTGATCCCCAAATTCTTCGAAGGGGGAGCTGGGGGTGAGGAATCGACGATGTAAACGCAGACTTTTTTTGGTGGCGGTGGCGGTCGGGTGCCTTGCAAAAATGAAGGATGCGGGACGCAGCTCTCTCTTGGAGCCGAACGCAGTGGATAAACTGATCGTGCAAGAGAAAAGGAAGAAGGAAGCTTTTCCCTGTGAGACCTGGATCTTGACACAAATGTGTATGTGTGCACACAGGGAGCCTCGAAAAATGAAATAAACCAGGGTCAGACCCACGGGGCTTGGTGTGTTCTGACATAAATCAATCATAATAAAACAGCTGCCCCCCCCTCCCCAAAAGGATGATTGGAAATGGAGAACGGAGGATCCACCAAGAAAAAGTATGTTCGTTTTTCTCTATAAAGGAGAAAGTAAGCCAAGGAGATATTTTTGGAATTGAAAGTTTGGGGCTTTTTTTAGGAAAGTGAAGACCTGCTATGGTGGTGTTTTCTTTTCTTTTTGAATTTCCCACAAGAGGAGAGGGAATTAATAATACATCTGCAAAGAAATTTCGGAGAAGAAAAGTTGACCGCGGCAGAATGAGGCATTGATTGGGGGAGAGAAACCAGCAGAGAGCACAGTTGGATTTGTGCCCATGTTGACTAAAATTGATGGATAATTGCAGTTGGATTTTTCTTCATCAACCTCCCCCCAACCCTTCTTCTTCTTTTTTTTTTCTTTTTGGTGTCAAGATCATGCGTTTTCGCTTGTTCTTAACCACCTGGATTTCCATCTGGATGTTGCTGTGATCTGTCTGAAATACAGTGAGTGATGCTTATTTTCTTATTTTATTGATGAAGAAAATGCCCATTTATTTAGCATTCCTGGTTCCTTGATCCCCTCACCCCCTTTAGTGGGATTCTTAAAGACCTGGCTTTGGGGGGCCAGGAAATAGGGAGAGGGTGGCCCAGGCATCTGTTCCATCAGGTCGTGCTCACCAATAAGCCGGTTTGCTATAATGATGCAGGTTGTCTGCATCCTGGGCAAACGCCTTTGCAAATGTTCACCAGGAAAAAAAAAAAATCTCCCCAAGAAAGCCGCTGCAGTGTGGGGTGCCTGTGCTGTGTGATTGACACTCTCGAATGCGTTTAAGTTGCATGGCATCCTTGGAGTTAGAGGCACAAATGTTTAGCCATTGGAAATCGAAGGGACCCAATTTAAATTTCATTATCCAACCTGACATTGCAGATCAACAGAATGTATGAACACAAAAATATGATAATAAACCAAGCAGATGAAGGATGGCTTCTGGTGGGTGGGTGGGTGAAGGGAGGGAGAGTGGGCACGGGGGAGGAAGTGGTGGAGAGAGGTGACTGCACTTTCCCCCATCTCTCTTGCAGACACATGCTCGAATGTGGTTTTCAGATTACCTAGGTTCTCCCCAGTGCTAAGAATGGAAAGGAGGACCCACTTCTTTTTGAGCCCACCCCCTTCAGACTAACCACTTCTTTGAATAACAGAAAGGGCGCCCAGAGCTGGAAGGCTGCTTGGGCAATTGGATTGGGTTTTGCCAGAAATCTTCCCAACGTCCTCAAGATAGGGCTCTTGAGAAAAAGGCAGAAATCTAGTGTCCTGTGGTAACTTAGATAAGGAGCTAAAGAAAAGGCCTGTGTGTTGAGCTCCAGTGCTTCTCATGTGACAGCTTTGTCTTGGGAGAGAGAGGCCAATAAAGAAAAACAAGAGAAGGTTGAAAATACTTAGAGAGCCCAGGGGCCTGTAGGATCACCCCTCTTTCCATCGCCTTCCTCCCCTATAGCTTCCAGGGTCATGGAGGTGGCTTTTTTTCTTCTCTCTCTCTCTCTCTCTCTCTCTCTCTCTCTCTCTCTCTCTTTCCCTTTTAACAGAACTCTTCTTCTTCATCCTTCTCTATTCCTTTCTGGGGTCTTCTATCAGAATCATAGACTCATATAACTTTAGAGCCAGAAGACTCCTCAGAGATCTCATGTCAATAAAAAAATGAAACTGAGGCCTGGAGAAGCTGTAAGTCTACTTAATGGCCAAACCTTAGGAGACAGGTAACTCACACAAGCCTTTAAACAGCAGACAAAAGTCAGTTTGGGATCCAAGCTGGACGAGAATCAACACTACATAGCATGACTTCTTCTGTCCCCACAGCTGCCATTTTTATCTAGAAAGGGTCAAGGAAGGAACCTGTCCTGAGAGCTTGAAATAAACTCTCACCACTCTGGACCTCAAGAGTATTCCATCTCCAATATTCATATCCTTTCTTAGACTTTTTTTTTTAATAGCAGAGCCCAGATAACTCTAGTTTTAATACTACTAAAGGAAATTAAAAAAAAAAATCCCCAACTCTGGTATTTCCCAAAGGAGATAAGAGGCCGAAATCTCCTGGGTCCCTCTTTGGTGTTGGGCACATTTATTCTGGTGAGTGGTGGTCCCTGGAGAGTCATTATGAACCGCAGAGTTAGATTTATATTAGAGAGGTGCTAATAGAAACCAGAAACACCCTTGCTAAAAGCCTCAGTCTGTTCTTACGCTCACATCATCTATTCTTATCCTTTTCATTACTCCTTAACTAAACTAGCCTACAGCTGAGCACTCCTTTAATTTATTTTTCTGGGCACATGTTTCCTGTTGGGACACAGATCAGGCAATACATTTATCAGCCTATGAAAATAATTGTGCAGGATTTTTTTTTTTTCCTCCCCTGAGCCTCTTGTAGGCTTCTGCATATCTTACAATTCCTTGCAGGTTGTTTGTTTGTTTGCTTTTTTTATTTTGTTTTTTACATGACCACAGTTGAGTCACTGCTTGCAATCATAGATTAACTCAAGTTATCTCAAGTTCCTGTTACATTGCAACTTAGCACAACTGACAAAAGAGAGGGGGAAAAAAGTACTTTGATTGTTTTTACTGCTCAGCTCTGGACATCACGTGTCCATTAAACCTCCCCCCAGGCTTGCTGTCAGTCTGGCTTCTGTTAATGCATGGAGATCTGTCTCTTTCTTTTCTTTCTTTATTTCTTTCTTTTTCTTTCCTTTTTTTTTTTCTTCTTTTTGAATTGAAAGTGTCTTCATTGCTACTCCAGTTAGACCTCCAAGTCCATTCCTCTCCTAAACACTGTTAGCTCTTCTCGGTACCCTCCGTGCTTGCACACACATGCAAACTTTTCTGAGAAAGGGAAGAAGGGAAGGGGGTAGGGGATGGAGAGAGAAAGAGAAAGAAAAAGAGGGTAGAGATATGTTTAAAATTGTGGGCTGAAATGTGTCCTCCCACTCACCTCCACTTAAACATGTTCTTCAGATCTAGAGATGATGGAGCATCTAAGGATGGCATCATTTTTCATGCTGGTGAATCACTTCTCCAGCACTACAGTTAGAGACGACGCATTGCCCGGCTTGGGGTTTAGCTCCTTTTGTTTGGCATTTGGGGTTGGCCTGGTATTTTAAGCAACTTGCTCATGGACTGAGGAAAGAATTTTGACCGAGCAAGACCTGGAAAGTTACCTCCTTTCAGTTTATTTCAGGGCCAAGTTTGGTGTCCATTGAGTGACATTTGTGAGTAGGTAGTTGTATACTTGGATTCTGCAGAGGGCCATAGGCCTAGAGAGCTGCTGGGTTTTCCAAATTTTGAAGTTACTTTTTCATATATCTTCCCACTCTGATTTAATCACTGTGCCCTTTGGGCAAAAACTTTAATTTCTCTGACCCTCAATCTTCTCATCTGTATAATGGAATGATAATGTTAACAAATTAGAAAGGTTTTGAGAATTAAAAAATAATGTTATGCAAAGCCCCAGGTATAATAGGTCCTCTAAGGAGGGCTGTTTATTGTGGTTGCTCTTGGATTAACTTGGATTAACTCCCTGGGAATTAACACAGGCTGGCTGAGCACTTCACTAATTCTAGTGGCTACACTCCAGAACTAGGGAATGTGCAACTGACCTCACAGGAGTTGCCAGATTCTTCTTTTGATGTCTTATCGGGACAGATTGGCTGAAAATATCATTTTAGATATGAAATACTGCTTCCAGCTAGAAGCTAAAAAATCGAGATTTTCTCCTTAACATATAGAAACATAAACCTCAGCAAAAATAACACTTGAGAATTTCAGGGAAAAATAATGCTGTTGTGTGTACTTTTGGTTGAAAAGTTGCATATGATAGCTCTCATGTATTAAATGTATAATTTTAGATGTGTTTTACAGTGTCTGGCTCTGGAATGCTCAAAATAGAGGCAGATTTCTAGGCAATTATATAATTCGGATAGTGTAAAATTCTGTTACTAATATTAAGGCCCCGAAGTCCACAATTTGGATGCATAGACTTCCTAGATATAAGGAATCCTATGGTTGTTAAACGTCTTTTGTGATAAGATAAAGACCTGATAGAATGTATGAAATCAAGATTCCGTGTAGACATACTTGTCTTATAGTTTGCATGTGCTAATCTTCCAACATCAACTTGCCATGGGTTTTCTGAGGCAGCCAGTCATGGTCATTGCTCATAATTTCATTGTCTACAACAGCAGCCCTGTGTTCTGTCCGTTTCCTCAATACGTTTCCGGAGACCTGTTCTCCCATGGAGGGAAAAAGAGTCCTACTGTTTTAATTATTGTTATTCTTGATTTCATATCTGTGGATGATAACAAGACAGTCAGGCTGAAGAATTGCCCATTGGAATTTTATGCTCTGGCTTTTCAGTAAGGGAAACAATTTGAAATCTGTGTTTATTCTGGAAAATCATTCTAAAGCTAATCACTTTCACTGATCTTAAGAAGAGATGGAAATCATCTATGGAAGTTCTTACTGTTTCATAAACTTCACTTTTTTGTGTGCTCCATAAAGGTGACTAAGAAATTTGGTAAACTTGGATTCTGGCACCATAAGTGATGGATATTCAGCTTTGCACTGGGTCACGTGTGTTACATGCTCCATTTAACCTCTCTGAGTCCGTTTGCTCATCTGTAAAATAGGGGTGATAACACCCACATAGAACTGACTACCATGAGGATGAAATCAGATTGCATATGTTATGCACAGTAGGCATTCAATAAATGCACATTTAAATTAAGCATCTATGACAGTTTGCAAATAAAAAATACACTGATATGGTTTGGTGTAAGAAAGCAGTTTATCTAAATTCATGTTGGTATAGATTTGAAAAAGAACTGCATTAATAAGGTTGGAGTAACACAAATAGGTATAATCATTTTTGGTAAGATCCTGTAATTTTTTTTTTAATTTTTAATTTTAATCACCAGGTGCTCATCATGACTAGGACCCTCCTTAATCTGGATCACCTATCTCACCCATCCCCCCACCCTAACTCCCTTTTGGTAACCATCAGTTTGTTCTCTATAGTTAACAGTATGTTTCTTGGTTTCTCTCTTGCGCGCTCTCTCTCGCTCTCTCTCCCTCCCTTTTTTTGCTCAGTTGTTATGTTTTGGTAAGACCCTATACTTTTAAAACATATTTGGATGTGCTTTGGTGAATCCCATTCCCTCAGGAAATATTGAAACATGCTTTGTGAGTTGTGGAAAACATACTCTGTGCCCGTGTAAACTTTCTTTAGATTACTTTATAATACAAATATAAAAAATTAATGATTTATAAATGGTGTCTTGGAAGACTCTCCAAGGGGATCATGAGTCTCTTGCATCTTACTTTTCTTCAAAATGATTTCTCCGAAGAAATGTAAATTTGACAGTTGAAATTTGGTTGGACAGATCTTGTGGCCAAGACACTGTGCTTATAAGACTCTGATGGCAAGGATTTTATTTGTTCTCTGGCATGTTCTCAGCACCTCAGAGAGTGCCTGACAAATAGTGTGCATGCAGTAAATATTCTTTGAATAACTAATTGAATTTAGTTTGAGACATCCCCTCCAAAAAACTCAAATGCACATATATCTGCACGTTTGTACCTTCATGCAGGAACACACATATATGCAAGAAACGTGGCTTTCAGGAATATGTAAAGGTTCAAAGAAGATTACCAATGGGTGTACTGACTGTGTGTGTGAACGTGTGTGTGTACATACACACACATACACAAATATTAAGCAGCTATTGAGTGGCTTCCTTATGTTGCAAAAGCTGAGGTCTGAAAGTTAAGTGATACAGTGTATTTTTCCTTCTCTTGATGTTACCAGTAACACACTGTAACAATTGGTATAAGTCATTTTACCTCTCTTAGGTCAGGCATATATTCTCCTTTGTTAAACAAAGGTAAAAACTAAGATGCCTTCAAGCTACGGTTTTAGGATTCTGAATTCATAATTGACTACCAAGAGATTCAGGATTTCTAGAAATTGAAAATATTAATCCCTGATCTCAGGATACTAATTTTTAAAATGTGGAGTATAGTATTCTGGGAGGGAAGGAGAATCACTGTCACAATGGCAGCTATGTAGGGTAAAAAGGGAAAGGAAATCTCTCGTGTTTGTAGGGGAAATATAAAGCAATTTGAAATAGACAAACATTGCATTCCAACTTTGTTTCACACCTGTTAGCTGGTGGATCCTAAGTAGCAATTAACCTAGCAATGTCTCCGTTTCCTTGACTATAAAAATGGAAATAATTTTTATGCAGGTATTTTGGGAACACTGAGATGTCTACATGTTTGGCACATGATCAGTGTTCAATAAATGCTAGCTCACTTTCTTTTCATTAAAATCCTCAGTTATTTTTCACAGAAATGGAGACATATAATTGAAAGTCCTATGAGTGTTTTGCTTTATATTTATACTGAGTATGTAAATGCATTCTTTGCCAACTTTACTATCAAAGTTAGCAATATTATTTTTTATAATGTTTTCCAGCGTCAATCATATTTATAATGAAGACGAAAAGCTTGTGTAAGATTAATTAACCTATTTCAACTTTGGCATAAGCTGATGGCAGATTTTTATGTTTATGGAAGCTTTTAACACTTATGGAAATTGTGAATATAATTTCTTAATCGCAATAGTAACTACCAATTATTTATTGAGCGTTTGATATGCACCATGTACTATGTCGAAATTATGCATTTTCCTGGTTAATTCTCACCTACGGAACTGAAACACGAAGAGTCTCAGTAATTTGTCCAAGGTCATGTAGCAACTAATCAGTGGAGCTGGAAGTATAAGCTACATTTCTTCTGACTTTAGAACCTGAGATGAGAATCAGTAGATTCAAACTTGTTCACTTGGTAACAAATAAACACACAAGCTCACCATCATCTAGCCTAGTACTCTGTCTGAATATTTTTATTGAGATTGAGATGGCTACAGTCTCCCCTTTCTCTATTTCTTGGAACAAAGGTTACACCAAGATGCTTAGTTCATATATACGTTGCATACCTTTTGTCAGTCTTCAGCTATATCCAAGTGTGCCCCCAAGTGAGAAAGGAACAACTAAGAAACACTTGGGGAAAACTGCACTAACTCACTCAACATACAAGCAGAAAAGCTTTACAAAATGCTGTGAGATCATCTGGATATTCAAAGTTGTATAAGAAATAAGGTCAGCGCTAACTAGCGCTGGTGGTTAGTTACAGTATCCTGTGAACCAGAGGCGCTCCTAATGGTGGGCACCTAATACCTGATCTCGGTTCTCATCATGATTAATCTGTCTGCAGCACTAGATATCGGTACCACCTCTGGCTTTCTGAAACCCTTCCAGGGGGTTAAGGTGCTGCTCACTGTCCCTTCCTTTATTAATTTCACTCCATCCCCCTTCAGTCCTCCTGTTCTCTCTTTAAATGTTGAGGGCTTCCCCCTTTGAATTTATTCTATTCTCTAACTCTTTGCATTCTTAAGACATGTCAGCTGGACTTACTTTGAGAGATGACTTTGAACTCCTTGCCCTCAACCACCTTGTGGCTCCTAAATCTCCATTGCCAGCAAGCTCCTAGTCACTTATCTGGTCTCCTGTGGACCTTACAAACTTAATACACCAACTGTAACTGATTATTTGCCCTCCAGAAGCCTCTATATTTTCAGTTTCAAATGATATCAATATCTCTTTCACTTCCCTCATATCCAGTGACTCATCAAATCACTCATCAATCTACCCTCTGTCTTAAACTCAGCTCTTTCGTCCCTCAGCTCAGATTCCACTGTTTCTCTCCTGGATGTCTTTCGATGACGCCAACTTTTCTCCAGTGTAGTCCATTATTCATTCTTTCTTTAGAAGGATTATCCTAAGAAATAAAGCCAAACATCCCCTTCTAGATTCTATAAATACATTTATAGAATAAAATCAAAATTCTACTCTTGATAATACAGTCTGCCAGCCTCTCTTGTCTGCCTGCCATACTGAATATTTTATTCCTCTGGAGATACTCTAGGCTAGTTTTGGCTCAAACTCTGTGAGACCTAATCCACGTTTCTAGGATATACTTGTACTTCAAGTCTCAGAGCAAGTTTCCTCCTCTGGAAAAACCTTTCCCACCTTCCCTAGACCCACTGAGTCCCCCCTCTCCTCTTTACATCAGCATTTTGTTCATAGGTCTGTAGTAGCTTTTATTTTATTTTTTTTTTAAGATTTTATTTATTTATTTGAGAGAGAGAGAGACCACAAGTGGGGTTAGGGGCAGAGGGAGAAGCAGACTCCCCACTGAGCAGGGAGCCTGATGTGGGGCCCCATCTGAGGACTCCAGGATCATAACCTGAGCCAGAGGCAGATGTTCAACTGACTGAGCCACCCAGGCACCCGAATAGCTTTTATCACTGTTATAGCAACTATTTACTTGGCTAAAACCTGCTAGATGGTGACTTTTTTTTTTTTTTTTTTTTTTTGNACTCGCCATATCCCATATCTAACTAATGTATCACACAGGAGTTCCTAGTTTGGTAGTGCCAATAAATGAGTGGACTGATCTAACACATCTTTAGGGTGAAGAGTTTCCTTTTAATTTGGTTAATGTTGGAAGGCCATTATTTTTCAATATTTTCACTATTAGGATATGGTGCAAAATATTTATTTACTGTTTTATTATTTTATTTTTATTATTGTTGTTGTTGTTGTTATAACTTTCCTTTTTAGGAACCCGATGTTTCAGAGTTACTTTGACCAATTAATACATTGCAATTTGTTTCTCCATTTTTCCTAATTGAAACATATACTTGCCAATCGCCACTCTGCAAAATAACCCACATAAACATTGTTGCCATGACCTGATATAAACTGAGCCAAAAGAAAAGGGGTTTTAATTACCGTACACAGTTATATGAACAGGCATAATTTTGAATCAGCTCTTTGAAATATTGGTAATAGCTGTCTTTGAGGGTACCAGTTTTGAAAATAGTTCTATATTTTAGCATGAATTTTAGGCTCAAATTTTAGCTGCTAATCGTAGGCTTACTGCAGGTTTTGCAACCTGCAGGTTTTGCAGACTACTGGATGGCATTGTTCACAAAGAATATTATTTACAAAAAGGAAGGTGCTCCTTGAAGTTAGACCCTGCACAAGCTGCAGAGTTATATGAAGTGGGCCTTTTTACTCATGAATGACTACTGGAAAGAGACTATGCCTTTTTTTTTTTTTTATTCTTTGCCCCAGGGGTATAGGTCTGTGAATCATCAGGCTTACACCTTTCACAACATTCACCAAAGCACAAACCCTCCCCAATGTCCATAACGCAGCCACCCTATCCCTACCCTCCCACCCCCCAGTAACCCTCAGTTTGTTTTGTGAGATTGGGAGTCTCTTATGGTTTGAAGAGACTATGTCTTTTAATTTTGAATATTGCCCAAATATGGACTCATGCAGTGGAAGAATAAAAAAGATGGTCTCTTTAGTAAAAAATGACCGGATTTAAAAATTTGGTGATCTATAGTCACTTTTTACAACATGCGAACAGCTGGTTTTATGGAACCTGGTTCTTCTCAGGAGATGCTCTGGCATCATGCTCTGGAAGGACACTTCCTCCTTCCTCTGATAAGAAACAGCAGAAGACGCTGGATTCAATTTTTTTTAAAAGAAAGTTAAATGGTAAGACTAATTATGGTTTTATTCTTCGATCTCTGAATATATAAAAAAAGTCTTGAATGTGTTGAATTAGAACATTTCTGTTACCTTTGATCTTTTTGTTGTTTGTTTTTGTTTTTTTGGGGTTTTTTTGTTTTTTTCTAGTTTTCCTTCTAGTCTTAGATGCCCCCCCTTTAGAAATTGCTATTGTTAATCTCTAATAATAGTAAATAAGAGAGCATTAATCATAATGCTTCACAGGGCTTTTTAAATCTAACTATCCCGGGGTGCCTGGGTGGCTCGGTCATTGAGTGCCTGCCTTCGGCTCAGGTCATGATCCCGGGGTCCTGGGATCGAGCCCCACATCGGGCTCCCTGCTCTGCGGGAAAGCCTGCTTCTCCCTCTCCCACTCCCCCTACTTCTGTTCCCTCTCTCGCTGTATCTCTCTCTGTCAAATAAATAAATAAAATATTTAAAAAAATAAAAATAAAATAAATCTAACTATCCCTTGGAATCCTCTCAACAACCAGAATTTCCAAAGTAATATTCTCTATTAACTACAGCCTTTGTGATAAAACATCAGGTTCTGGTGTATGTGGTGGGCAGGGGCAAGTGGGGTGGTGTGCATGGAAAGGTTTTCTAAGAGGAGCAAGTGCTATGTTTGGCCTCTGGTTCTTGCCAAATTATAAACCGCTGAGACAACAGTTTTCTTGGAGGGGTCCCTTTGTTTTATCCAATCAATTTTGGCCAAGTCACTGTCTGGAAAGTGGGAGAATTTAGCCATTCAGTTATATTTCCTTATTTGTTGCTAAGGTGGATATCTGGGATGGGGATGGGTTTCGCAGATTAAGAAACAGTAAGGTCTTTTTCTTATGACTAATACGGTCCTCTAATTATTAAAATCATCTGTTATTGTGACATGATCCTGCCTTAGAACAAGTTGATTGATTAATCTGTGATGTTTTAACACATATACTGTTGTTGATACAGCTGATCCCTTTATAGGGTTGTTTTTTTGTTTTGTTTTTGTTTTTGTTTTTTTGAGTCTAAGAAATGTTGTACTGTTCTCAGGACAATAGATTTTTCTTGAGCCAATGACTTGATAGCGAGAACTTCAGTAACTAAGTATGGGGGGGATGGTTTAAAAAGGTGCATGGCATTTGAAAATGTAGACCTGAATGGTTTAAAATGAAATGATTTACAATTGAATGGTTTACAGCTGAATCTGAGCCAGATCTCAGATTGTACTGATTTTACGACCTCAGGTGGGAAGGAGGTGGGGGGCGGGGGAAGGGAGAGGGAGATGGAGAGATTGATTGAGATTACTCTGAACCTGGCTGTTCTGATCTGAGCGGAGAGAATGCTGATAGTTTAGTTAGCTGATCTCTAGAGAGACTCACCTGGACTGGGACCAGAGCATGTGTGTGGCTGAGTGGATTCAAGTGCATTATGGGAATAAGCCAGGGAACTCTGCTTTCTTCTGACTGAAAAGGCAGGAAGTCAGAAGCCACCCTAAAAGAGTTAACATCTACACAGTGGTGTTCAGGAAGGCAAGAATGGAACTAGGAAGGCTTTCTCTGTATTGTTTGAACGTTGCCATGGCAATAGTTTCCAGCAGAAGTTACATGTTTTTCAATTCCCCAAAGCAACAAACAACCTTTCCTCTCCTTCTCATCCCTCCCTATCTCCTCCATCCTTGGCCCTTATCTTCTCCACCTTTCCCTCCGCCCGCGGCCCTTTCTTTTGTTCTCACTTTCTCAACTGTTCTCCATTCACAAAAATATTCCAGTACCATGAGGTCGATTTTAGGCAGAAAGTAAGTCAGACATACAGCCTTCTATCTGGGTTTCTGTCCGCCCCCCCCACCCCCGTCTGTTTACGCATTAAAGACCTAATTAGACGGAAGCTGTGGATGGAAGCAGGGTTGGGGCTTTCCCTGTTGGTAGGACATAGAACATATTATAATGGTTGGTGTTGTGGTGATATGTTAATTGGATCGCTCCAGGCAAGTGCAGAGCAGCAGTCTCTGACAATTAGAAAGAACAATGACTTTACTATGAAGGAGCCCACTCTCTTAACCAGTGGAGCATGCACTTAGCATGCACTGCAGGTCTCTGGAAGGTTCCTGTAGACCCCAGGAGAGATCGGCAGTTGGAAATGCCTCCTGTCTCTTTAAAGCCAGGCTGACACCTCCCCTTTAGCTTATTTTACTGCCAAAGAAAGGGAAGTCAGGGGAACGGTGAGAGATCTGGTTTCCTGGGTGGTGGGAGACCCTGTCGCATGCAGACCTGGGCCGTAGGATAGATTGCAGGGATGTGAGGAAGAAATCCTTGCCTGCTGAATGCACGTGGCCAGTGAATTGCGAAATGGGTCTCATTAGAGCCTTTCATATCCCGGCATGTGCCAAAGGGCTTTGCCGGCACAGCGCCATCACTTCAGGTCCATCCCTGCTGCTGTCTGCTGCAGCCAAGAAGGGACAGAGGCTCTGTCTGTATTAACGGCTCCAGTCCCATCGCTCTCTGTCTACTGTTCATTGTAAGGCGCCTCTGGGCCTTTCCGTCTGGCCAGGGATGAGGCGCAACACATCCCCTAGGTGTTAGCAGAGAGGAAACACGAAGGATTTGAGCATCACGGGTGGGTTGGAGGCAGCAGTGCTGAGCGGCACCCAGAAGTTCCCTCCCTTTTCTCCGGGGCTGACATCAAAGCTGTTTGATAGACTTGCCTGCAAATACCCCCGGATACTCACCTGAAACAGAAGATGGGTAGTTCAGAGCTAAATAAGTTATCGGAGCCCTTTGTGTTATTGCATACAGAGGTACTTCTCGCTTTTTCTCAGATTGATCTGCTAGAGGTTTTCGAATCAAATTTTATCTCCCAAAGCATAGCCCCATCCATAGACCTCAGAGCTGCCATATGCTGAGAGCTAAGTGCCAGGCACTCTGCATATCTCTTACCTAGAACATCTGATGATTCTACAAGGTGATTGGTAAAAAGCACAGATGTGGAAGCCAAATCAAATTGTGCCCTCTTCTTAGATCTGTGACTTTTGGTACTTTACTCTTTTGAACCTCAACTTCCTCATCTGCGACATGGGAATAAATATAGTACAGACTTGTGAATCATACTTGAAATAATGTATGTCAAACTTGAAGCAGAACGTTTTCAATGAGAAACATTCAAGCCATTATTTGTGAAAATATGAGAGTTATTTTCATATAACAATATTATGGAATAGTCATAAGGCACATGCCTCAGGCAGAACAATATTAAAAATAATTAAGGGCAGATTGTTTAAGGAGAAAGGAAAAGTTTTTGAAGATGAGTTTCTGAATTTGAAATGATGTAGTTTCTGATATTTTTGGTATAACTCAGCTTGGAAAGTAGAATAGAATGATTGAAATAAACCTTTGTTGCATTTGTTCTGAATAGATGATTTTAATCCATCCATATTAGGATTTTTTATTTGCTTTTGTGGGATTGATCTCTTGGGCTTTGTGTCAATTATGATGCTTTAGACTAGAAATAAGAAGAAATAATGCTAGCTATGTTAAGCAAAAATAAGAGTATTTATTGACATAAACAATTGAAAAGTCCCACAGTACATAAAATTAAGGTATGGTTTGATCCAGATACTAACAATGTCATAGGGACTCCTGATCTATTTTTTCTGTAATTCTCCTAGCTCAGCCTCCTTCCATGGGCCTTTTTCACCCTTAGACTATTGTTTTGCATTCCCTAACTAATCCACCAAAGATTCACACTTTGGTTGCACAGTTTCCTTAAGACATCCTGAGATCTGAGCTGAGGAGTAGCTTAGGTTATATGCCCTACTCATTGACCCATCAGTGGCTTCAAGGGAATGGAGCTGACAGTCAAATACATATGCAAATAGCATTCAGAAGCTATCAAGAGACAAGGGGAATTAGGTGCTAGACAGATGAGCACAGATAAATACCATAGGTCCTATGGTGGAGACTGGTAAAGATGAGTTGTTGTACTTCACATTGTAACCTGCCACGAGGGGTAATTTCGTTCATACTTTTATGTGATGCCACATTGTATGTAGGTATTTCAGTTTTCATAACCACCTAAGGAGTTCTGTTCTTCCTGAAAATCATCTGGCTGTAACTATCAATTTTTCAGAGGAACAACTTCATCTGCCTTCATGCTATTTTTGCATTCCTCCTTTCATGTGTTAGGAACAGGTTCTTGTTGTTGAATAGGAGTTTACATGCTTCCCTGGAAGTGTGGAAACAAAAGCAAAAACAAAAGAGTCCTCTTCAGGTGATAACAGTTCATTGGTAGAGGTTCTTTAAACTGCCTCAGGCACTCATGATCCTGGTCACCTGCACTAGCCATGGCTGTGCTTCTACCGAGCTTTGATTTCATCTAATTTGTCACTGCAAAGATCTCAGTAGTGACATAGTCCATCCCTGAACTCTCCTTTCTGCCTACCCAGGGATGGTAATCCAGGTAATATGGCACAATGTCCATTGCTTCTTAATAGGCAAGGTGGAAGAAATGCTCATCTGGGCTTTGGATACAAATATTTGTTAATACCAGCTATTCAGACAACATGATGGCTCGCCAAGTTCAAGGACTGGGGACTATCTCATTTGTCGTCTTCCCGCTGTGTGTACTGCCTTGTACACACTATGAACACTATATTCCTACTTACATAGTGGCATGCTCTGAATTGAGAATCCAAGCAAGTCCAAATGTTTCTCATAAGAGCTGTTGGAGAGCAAAATGCTGGTAGAGCAGGCTGTGCCTAGAAATTTACAATAGTGAAGAAGATGCCAGATTATTGGCCTCCTTTTATATGGTAGACGTTGTGATGGGTTATTTTTCATATTTTATCTCATTGTATCTTTAACAAAAACCACAATAATAATAACAATAATAACAATACAAAACATGCCAATAAAGGTGACATTTATTGACCGATCGCTATGTATAAGCACTGTTCCAAACGCTTCACCTTTGTAATGGCATGGACTCCATAAGGAAATAAGTAGGTTTCTTTTTCAGACATGAGTGAAGAGAAGTTTGGATAGGCTCAGTTGATATACCCATGTCACAGAGCTAATAAATGATGGCTCTGCTTTGAAATCCCGGTCAGCCCAGTGGTTTTGCTGTTTTGCTAGGCTGCCTCTCATGTGAGACTACTTCATTTAAACATCAACAAAACACCACTTAAACTTGGCTTCTTTAAGTTTGAGGCAATCAAAATACCAAAGACCTACAATCATTCCTTTAGCCTCACTTGCTTTTTTAAAAATGTTTTCCTGCTTTCTCAGCTTCATCAACCTGTTGTAGTGTTTTTCGGCCTCTAGTTTGATTGAAGGCAGCTGCCAGGCCACAACTCTGGATTTCTGAAAGTAAAACTTTTTCTGCATCGNGTGAGACTACTTCATTTAAACATCAACAAAACACCACTTAAACTTGGCTTCTTTAAGTTTGAAGCAATCAAAATACCAAAGACCTGCAATCATTCCTTTAGCCTCACTTGCTTTTTAAAAATGTTTTCCTGCTTTCTCAGCTTCATCAACCTGTTGTAGTGTTTTTCGGGCTCTAGTTTGATTGAAGGCAGCTGCCAGGCCACAACTCTGGATTTCTGAAAGTACAACTTTTTCTGCATCGTTTGTTTTAGATACATCAACCATTTGAGATCACCTCAAGTAAACCACATGGGTGTTTTAGGAGGCCGTGTTGCGTGTCTGATGTTGGGAAGAGTGAGGAAAACTTTCCCACCCCCGTGGGCCCGGGCAACTTTAAATACCTCAACAGGTATTTTTCAGGAAAGTCAGGGTGTTTTTCCTGAAGATGGGATGATACCACGAGTCACATACTAGCTGCCTAAAGCCATGCTACATGTTTCTTGTCTCTTTTTTTTTTTTAAGATTTTTTTTTATTTATTCATTTGACAGAGAGAGAGAGATTACAAGTAGGCAGAGAGGCAGGCAGAGAGAGAGGAGAGAGGAGGAAGCAGGCTCCCTGCTGAGCAGAGAGCCCGATGCGGGCCTTGATCCCAGGACGCTGAGATCATGACCTGAGCCGAAAGCAGCGGCTTTAACCCACTGAGCCACCCAGGCGCCCTCTTGTCTCATTTTTAACCATCAGAAGACATCCTCCTCTACNATGGGATGATACCACGAGTCACATACTAGCTGCCTAAAGCCATGCTACATGTTTCTTGTCTCATTTTTAACCATCAGAAGACATCCTCCTCTACGTGTAGAGAGGGGAGATTGGGCCCTTTCCTCCAGAGTCCCTAAGACTCTTGACTCTCTCAGCCCCATGTCGTATGTGGGAGCCGCTGAAGGGGAGATAGCTCTGGGACACTGCTTTTGCTGCCTGTCCCAAGAAGCTGCTAAACAGAATTGCTGTCCTCAGCTTCTCCAGGCATTGGGCCAGTTAGGAGGCAGGGCCCCAAACCAGTTCTCTTACTCACTCACTGTATCACACTTCCTTTTG
The DNA here is from genome assembly GCA_002007465.1 of Ailurus styani. Lineage (NCBI taxonomy): Eukaryota > Metazoa > Chordata > Mammalia > Carnivora > Ailuridae > Ailurus > Ailurus styani. The sequence continues at coordinate 3,597,573 of LNAC01000134.1, forward strand.
CTTATGAGACAGACACTACAGCAGCACGGAAAGCAGACACGCACACTGCAGTTGTAGGATTCATGGACACAGTCACGTGCTCACCATGTGCACATGGGTGCACGCACATACACGTGCGCGCGCACACACATAAACACAGACGCACATAATCCCCACCAGTTTATCTCTACGTTCTCAATTCCCACCTGACTCCTGAGGGGCCTCTTGGGGGCACGTGCCGTTCATCTTTCTCCACAATTCAAGATAGGAGAGGAAGAACAGCGTACAGGGCCGTAGGCTGTGGCTTCGGGGCACGGTTTGACATCTGAGAATTATTCTCCTTCCTGCCTACTGTATATTTGACCCAATATCTGCCGTTCAAAGAATATGAAGTGACTTTAATATCGGTTGTGGCTTCTAATCCCCAAATCTAATACTTTTTAAAAACGAACAGAAGAGGCTTGGTGCGTTTCACTATTTTATGATATCTGAACAACTGCTTCCCGTCCCTTGGGGCTGGCGAGACAGAGTGGTGCTTACTTCATGTTGTCTTTAGAATATGCCCTTTTCCAACCGTAACTCCGGCTTTTAGCACTTCTCGGGCCCAGATAACTACGATCATGCCCTGATTGGCCCTTCTCCTTCCCGTCCACCTTTATCACCCGTTACTTATCTTCCGAAGGCATTGCCGTTCTCCTAGGAAGCCCTCACTTGTAAAATAAATGCCAGACCCTGAAATCTGGCACTGCTCCAGAGGGCCTCTCTCTCTCTTTCGGCTCTTCTCTCAATTTCAGTACGTATTTCCTAGCTGTACCATACCAGCTCCATTTCCTATTTACCGCTTTGTACGGGCGATTGTTGTCTGTGCCTATTATTTGTTTCCCCACCTAGAGTGAAGGCTCCTTGAGGTCAGCCCCTTGACTTGCACCTCTGTGTCCGTGGCTCCATGACATGCATAGGTGGAGATACTCAGTCATCTTCATAATAGAAAAAATTTGCTTCATAACCTCCAATTGCTGATCTTAAAAAAAAAACAAAATCAAAACAGAAACACCTGGGTGGCTCAGTCATTAAGCGTCTGCCTTCAGCTCAGGTCATGATCCCAGGGTCCTGGGATCGAGCCCCTGCATCAAGCTCCCTGCTAGGCGAGAAGCCCGCTTCTCCCTCTCCCACTCCCCCTGCTTGTGTTCCCTCTCTCGCTGTGTCTCTCTCCATCAAATAAATACATAAATTAAATCTTTTTAAAAAAATCAAAACAAAACAAAATTCAAAAAACATTGCTTTTTCAATGGTTTCTCGTTATTTTTCCTAATAGATGGCCTCACAGACTCTACTTGGGGCTAGGCAACCTTCTCTATTAGGGGCATCCACCTCGCAGCATGTCATCTTTGCAATAAGAAGAGCTCTGTTGGGCTGAGTTTCCTGTAGGGTCCCTTAAGAGACTTGCTATTCAGACAGCAGTAAATTCAGAGCTCTAGGTTTCCCGCGGCTGTTTGCTTAGCAGGGATGCCGAGCTCCCTAGTCAAAGCAATATGCTTCTGTGGGCAGAGGCATGCTTGTCTTCTTCAGAGGGCTGCCTTACTTCTGTTTTTCCATAGTGCTGACATGACAGATGGATTTCCCAAGGGGCATGTTCATGTGTACAAGATGTTTCTTTTTCCAACTTCCTGTTCTGTGACCATTATAAGAGCGTAATGAAGTTGCAACTCTTAATGTTTTAACTCTCCTGTGTTCGCGTATTATTTAAATTTGTAGCATTGGTTTATGAAGCTAATCCACAAAATGGGAAGGTGTCCTGAGGAGGTTTGCAACAACAAAAGGAGGAAAGAAGCAAAGTGCGGTGGAGTTTCTCACAAAAGTAATAAATTTGTGTGATTCGAAAAGCTGACCTTTATCTTTTTTCCTTTGTCATTCCTTTAGGGTCAAAATGTCCTTTTTTTTTTAAAGTTTGAATGGTTATGATATATATGTCGTTTGAAATTTTTTTCTCCTAATGTCGTTACTTGATAAGTGTTTTGTGCGTTCTCATATGTTTATGACACATGACCTCCATGTCTATCTTTAACTCCAGTGGTTCAGTAGGCTAGGACACTGCGATAAGATAAAAACACTAGAGTCCTGGGGAAAACTTTGCCCTGGTGGTTGTGGGTAAAATAGAAAATGTGAGACAAACCATAAGAGACTCCTAATCTCACAAAACAAACTGAGGGTTACTGGGGGGTGGGAGGGTAGGGACAGGGTGGATGGGTTATGGACATTGGGGAGGGTTTGTGCTACGGTGAGTGCTGTGAAAGGTGTAAGCCTGATGATTCACAGACTGGTACCCCTGGGGCAAACAGTAAATAAATTAAAAAAAAAGAAAAGAAAAGAAAAGAAAATGTGAGCCTATGTCACCATAGCATTTTGATAATGGCTCTTTCCCACTGCGGAATGTTATTGTCAAAGGTAACCGGCTAGTACTGATGCTGCTGTGCTAGGTCATAGGACTCTAAGCAGGTTACCTTCCCTCTCTAAGCCTTTTGTATCTGTAAAATGAGGAGTTTTGATGTAGATGCTCTGCAATGTTCCTTTTAGCTCTCTCTTTCTGAAATCTAAGACATCTCACAGAACTGTCTGCAGGGTACAGGACTCTATTTGCCAGAGAGAGTGGAAATGCATTTTCCTTGTTCCCTTTCTCAGATATTCCCGATGGCTTATTTCCTCTCTGCACATCTTGCTGCCCTCCTCTGGCTTTTTTTTTTTTTCTTCCATCACAATTGTCAAATATATTTCTTTCCTCTTCTATCTATGTCTAGCCAAGTCTCCCACACCAGAGTTGCCTTTTGGTGTGTGTGTGTGTGTGTGTGTGTGTGTGTGTGTGTGTGTGGCTATTCCGCAGGGTAAGCACTTCATTTCAGACTTGCTTCCACTAATTAACTACGAAATTAAGTAGGTGAATTCATTGATTCAGCACTTGGTTTGATGTTTATATTAACTCGTTAAAAGGGAAGCCCTGGATGTGGCCAGAGGCTTGACGGGAATCTTTCCCTCCCCCTGAAACCTCCTTTGACTTCCCACACTAGATAGCTCTCTTGCTGTTTCTCAGAAGTATACATGCGTCTGGGGAACAGCCAAATGACCGAAACTGCGATGGGCAGGAGTTCCATTCTTGGTGATGATAGAATCAACTGCTGCTGCTGCTGCTTCTCCCTGCCCTGCTCACTGGCCGCTGCTTCAGTTCTACTTGTGTTATACCTGCTGAATTCCCTTTGGATGCCCACTGAGATCTCACTGACCTCTATTCCGTGTCAATGCCCAGGTGGCCACTGCCCACTTGGCCCCAAGCCCATGAGGAAAGTAGACCCCCACAGCGGTGGAAATCCTCACCTCATTTCCATCAGAAAGAACTTACATAGGAAGCTTTAATAGGGTTCCACACCCTGCTTCACAGCCATCAACTGCTTTTCAGGGGCAATATTGACTTAAAATCTATTTCCATTTTTGTTTCCAGCAATCACATCCTGTTTCATTCTTCTTTGCTTTGTACATAATAACCACAAGTGAATGACAGGAAGGGTGGCCATTTGTCAAAGAACTGTGCTTACCTTTTTTTCGTTTTTTGACATTTTTCCCATTTATATGGGGATTCGTGTGGTTCTTCAAATCTCTATAAATAGGATCTAGCTGGTAAAATATGTTTTATGATAAAATAGAGTGGAATGGGGTTTGTAATAGAGTAGCATCCATTGTAAACGAGGCTTTTCTTAGAGCCCATCCAAGCAGTTCGGTCACTTGTCTAAAGTAATCGTATTAAAAGAAACATGTACTAAATATATGTTCTCTGATTTTCTATACCTCCTGTACCTTGCGCCCCTGTTAAGAATCCTGAACTAAGGGTGCCTGGGTGGCTCCGTGGGTTAAAGCCTCTGCCTTCGGCTCAGGCCATGATCTCAGGGTCCTGGGATCGAGGCCCGCATGGGGCTCCCTGCTCATTGGGGAGCCTGCTTCCTCCTCTCTCTCTGCCTGCCTCTCTGCCTACTTGTAATCTCTCTCTCTGTGTCAAATAAATAAATAAAATCTTAAAAAAAAAAAAAAGATCCCATGGTCCTGAGATTGAGCTCTCCATCAGTCTCCCTTCTCAGTGGGGAGCCTGATTCTCCCTCTGCGGGCTCCTCCTGCTTGTGCGTTCGCTCTCTTTCTGACAAATAAATAAATAAAATCTTTTTTAAAAAGATTTAAAAAAATAGTCATTGAACTCTCCATTCTATAGTGCAATGATTTTATTTTTGCAAATTTATTCTGAAAAAGACAGACACAGAGAAGAAAGCTAAGGTCATATTGGCTTGTTTTATATGGACCAAATTGAATTGATGATTGTCAAGTCCTTTTTAACTTCCTATAGAATAAACATAAACATGAAAGTTTTTCCTGATATTTTGCATTTAAATTTTTTAATTTTCTAATTTAATATTTGTAAATTTATGTATATGTGTATATTCATATAGATATATATGCATATACATATGCATATATGAAAATATACACACACATAAACAGATACACATACATATTTCTTGGTATATCATAACTTAGAAGTCCGGGTTCTATTTCTAGTGTTCTTCTGTGTAAGACATTACAATGTAACAGCATTATACGTCACTAAGATAACAAATAGAATGAGGGAATGGGCGCCTGGGTGGCTCAGTGGGTTAAAGCCTCTGCCTTCGGCTCAGGTCATGATCTCAGGGTCCTGGGATTGAGGCCCACATCAGGCTCTCTGCTCAGTGGGGAGCCTGCTTCCTCCTCTCTCTCTCTGCCTGCCTCTCTGCCTACTTGTGATCTAATCTCTGTCTGTGTCAAATAAATAAATAAAATCTTTTTAAAAAAAAAACAAATAGAATGAGGGAGATAATAGTGTAATGAAGGGTTATTTTAGGTTTATACAAGCATGGCATATTTTTCATTATAAGTGGGATCTACTTATAATTGGAATTAAGTGTAATAGAATTGTTCCTCATTCAATAATTTGTACAAGAAATATTATTTCAAAATAACATTTCTTCAAAATCTAGATACTATTATTTTAACTGTTTCTACCAAAGTTCACAGCCCAACTAAAAAGTTAAAAGTAAAAAAAAAAAAAAGTATTAAATGTTCACATTGCTTTCCATTGGAGAACTTACTTGCTGCTAAATATGAACTCCTAAATTCTTTCTGTAGTTGGCTAGAATAATTGCTTAAAGTAAAATAAAGTTTTACAAAGTAGCATTAGGACTTGGACAGTTTTGATACAATTGTGTAATTGCGGACTCGAGAATTGTGCATATTCCACAATGTAAGATCTGTGTCTAAGAGTAGGAAAGCTAGTATATTCAGATTATCAATTCTTTGTCATTTTTTTCAGTGTTCCAAGATTCACTGTTTATGCACCACACGCAGTGCTGCATGCAATACGTGCCCTCCTTAATACCCACCACCAGGCTCACCCATCCCCCCTCCCCTCCATAACCATCATTACCATGATTATCAATTTTTAATCGAGGAACTTGAATTTTCCCATACACAACCCCTTTTAAAAGAGAAATGATCATTCAGGAATCTTTTTTTCCACTTTGAGGCAATAATGTATTTGGTGTCTTTGCAGTGACAGAAAAAGAAAATGAATCATAGGTTTACACTCTGTTCATGGAGTCTGAATAATTTAATTAATGCTTTTATAATAAGATTTGCTTTCCTCCAAGATAATTTTTGTTTGAGACTTTGAAGCAAATGAAAATGTTTCATTGAAATCGTGATTTCTACTAGCAACAGTTTTTTTCCCTTCCTTACTTTTCTTTTCTTCTCTTCTCTTTCCTTTTCCTTTCCTTTCTTTTCTTTTCAAGTTGAACAGGTCCAGGAGGAATTGTTTTTTCTCTTTGGGTCTTACACTCCTTAGAAATGTAGTAAAAGGTAAGGGACTTTTCCCCTCCTCCCTCCATGCACACAGCTGTTCAATTATTTCAGGGAGAATCCCTTCTGTGGATCTTTGGTAAAAGAGAGCTGTTTCTTGAAATGGATTTATCTGCATCATCTACAAGGCCAGAACCCATAGCCATCCTCATATATCTATTACAGGCTTTGATTTTTGAATCAGATATAGGTGGATATATCAAGGAAGGTTTGAGTCTGTTATGTTCCCAGATGTTTATCTTCTCTTGTTTCACGAGTATATAGGATTGGATTCATAGTATTCTACGCTTTGTGGATAAGTTTTGTTATTGCTATTTGCTTGTTTTGCAGTCATTGGGAAAAATAGCTAACCATAAAGTAGCTCTTGGGACACCTGGGTGGCTCAGTCAGTTAAGCATCTGCCTTCAGCTCAGGTCATGATCCCAGGGTCCTAGGATCAAGTCTCTCTTTGGCCTCCCTACTCAGTGGGGAGTCTGCTTCTCCCTCTGCCTGCTGCTCCCCCTGCTTTTGCTCTCTCTCTCTCTGACAAATAAATACAATCTTTAAAAAAAAATTAACTCTTATGGAAATCTCAAAATATTTTTTTTCAAAATATTTTTTTCATTCTTGGTCCCATCTTTTCATGTAAGTTCTACTTAAAGAAAACCTTCAGCTTTCTGGAACTTCTAAGTATATCTGTATTCATTTATGTTCAGTTTGGAGGATGCCATTGTAATGCTCACGAATGGATTGATGTATCACGCTAAGGTTTTTAATGATATTTTTGTAGCACTGAACTTCAGGTAGAACCTTTAAGAATAGGACTTCATGCTAGACTGATTGGAATTCTGGAATTCTATTAATAAGTGAATGAGTTGGGAGATGAAACAAGTGGTCTGCATACTATGGTTCATTCCTGGTTTGTCACATCATAAGATGTGACAGAATAAAAATGCTATCATGTGATTCCCTGAGTCTGATGCAGTTTTGAATGAAGCCTTGATCTCCATCATGATATCCATATGTGTCAGCCATGAAAGAGTTCTTCCCTGGGAGCTCTTCATGTGCCCTCACCCATATTAACAACTGGGGGTCTACAGGAGTGCCTGGGTGGCTCAGTCGGTTTAGTGGCTGCCTTCGGCTCAGGTCATGATCCCGGGGTCCTGGGATCAAGCGCCACATCAGGCTCCCTGCTCAGTGGAGCTCCCTTCCCTCCCTGCTCATGCTTTCTCTCACTATCTCTGTCTCTCTCTCAAATAAATAAAATCTTTAAAAAAAAAAAACAACAAGTGGGGGTCTACATTCATGGTAGATGGAAGTGGAGAATGAATGTCATACCCCAGGAAGAGGTTTAGGGTTGAACAGAAATCACGTTTTGGTAGCTTGAGGTGGCAGGGCAATCCAAGCTCACATTCACTGAGGCAGTTTCAGTCGGAGCCAGGATGAGAGAACATTTGATATAGTTCAGTTCAGAAAAAGTTACAAAGTGCCTGCTATGTAGTACCCTAGTCACTACCAATATAGGCTACTTATCACATTTTCTTTGTTGGGCTCCTGGGTGGCTCAGTGGATTAAAGCCTCTGCCTTCAGCTCAGGTCATGATTTCAGGGTCCTGGGATCAAGCCCTGCATCAGGCTCCCTGCTTAGCTGGGAGCCTGCTTCCTCCTCTCTCTCTGCCTGCCTCTCTGCCTACCTGTGATCTCTCTCTCTCTCTCTCTCTGTCAAATAAATAAAATCTTAAAAAAAGTAAATCCTCTCTATTACATGGAGTTTTAAAGTGAGTAAGGGAAGAAATTCAACTCTCACTCTCAACCTTTGTGTTCTCTAATTGAGGAAAAGTCATTTAACCCTTCAGAAGCTCTCTTTCTTCATCTGTTAAATGTGGCCGCTCTGCTGTGTCTCCCACGCTCTGTTGTCGAGAGCAGGGAAGCAGTTGGGAAAGGCACGTACTTTTTACTTAGGAGAGTTTAGGGTTTACAGTCTGCTGGAAAGAAAGGGGTCCCTTGGAGACTGGTTTTAGAATAGCAAGGTAGTTGCTTTTCCTCAGGGAGTATATATATCTGGGTTGGATTGTGGCTAGGAAAGTTGATAAAAATTATTTTAAGACCTGAAGTGTATCCAGTGCGTTAGTGTATGAAAGTCTCTTACGGTTTTTAAAAGGATACTCAAATGGAGGGTTTAAAACTCTGTAGCAACACTTGGCTTACAGTAGGTGCTCCAGTGTCATTGTGCTCAGCTTTTTTCCCAGTAGCCAACTCATTGAGGAAGAAAAAATAGGGGAAAGTATTAGAGCTGGTTTACCCAGATTGTTTGTATACACTACTGGGATCAAAATCACCTGACTTGCATGGTAACTCGCAACTGCGTTCTGCCTATAAACAGTCAATGATCTTGTTAGTTGCAGCTGTAGACCCAGTGGTAGCGGAAATCTTTGTTTATTGAATTTCCAGCTTCCAATCAACTGTGCAAAGAGCAACTGCGTAAAAATAAAAGTCACTAGTCACCCTCTTCTCTCTTCACCTCTGCCTCGTTGTAGCGAGGATTCAAGTTCTTAGATGGGTTGAAGAGGTAGATGTTCTATAAATAATGGAGGAGAGACTCTCTGGTTTTTTTGGTTTGTTTTTGTTTTTAGAATAGTTATGGGCTGCACTGCGTCCTCCAAAATTTGTATTTGGAGGCCCTAACCCCCAGGTCCTCAGAATGTGACTGAATTCGGAGGTACTGTCTCTAAAAAGGTAATTCAGTTAAAATGAAGTCTTTATGGCAGGTCCTAATTCAAAACAACTGGTGACCTTGTGAAACGGGGAAATTTGGACACAGACCTGCATGCACACAGAGGAAAGTGAGAAAATAGTGAGAAGGTGGCCATCTGCCAGTTAAGGAGAAAGGCCCCAAAGAAGCCAAACCCGGAGCCACCTTGATTTCGGATATCTAGCCTCCAGAACCGTGAGAAAATACATTTCTGTTGTTAAAGCCACACAGTCTGTGGTATTTTGTTATGGCAGCTCTGGCAAAACGATACAATGACCGTGTGCTCTTTTAACTGGATGTTAAGCCGTGAAAGCCGTAACAGAAGAAACGATCTGATTTATGCCCACATCTAAAGGAACACATTGTGTCATCATCACCTCCAGCAAGCGTGAACCCTCAGCCTGGTTGTCCTCAGAATGGGAGGTGGAGGGCACAAGAGTTGCTCTTTCAGGAGAATCATTGGGTGAGCCCTAGAAGCCCCACATGTGGGTTAGTTTCATATGTCTTGGGTCATACAGCCTCCTTCCATTCTGCACTTCTTTCAGGAGATATAGATGCTGAAAAGGAATCCTACGTTCTAAAAGGGAATTTATTAGCCAGGTGTTGTAGGAACTGCCTCAAATATAAGGACAACCTCGGACCCCCATTTGGGTTCCTAAAACTTGCTGAGCAGGGATCTTTTCCTCCTGGAGTGGGGCAGGGCTCCGACATTGACCTCCCTTGGAGTACACAAACCCCAGGCTAGGTAGCAACAGCCTATTCAATATATGGACAGCTTTGCTATTTACAGGCATACCTCATTTTCTGGCACTTTACTTTCATTGTGCTTCACAGATACTCAGGGTTTTTTGAGGGGTTTTTTTTTGGTTTTTTTGTTTGTTTGTTTGTTTTACAAATTGAAGGTTCAAGACTTTAGTGGAGGAAGTCACGGCAGATGTGGTAGAAATAGCAAGAGAACTAGAATTAGAAGTGTAGCCTAAAGATGAGAAGCTTTTTTTTTTTTTTAAGATTTTATGTATTTATTTGACAGAGAGAGAGAGATTACAAGTAGGCAGAGAGGCAGGCAGAGAGACAGGGAGAGGAGGAAGCAGGCTCCCTGCTGAGCAGAGAGCCCGATGCGGGCCTCGATCCCAGGACCCTGAGATCATGACCTGAGCTGAAGGCAGAGGCTTTAACCCACTGAGCCACCCAGGCGCCCCGAGAAGCATTTTTTAATTCAGGTATGTACATGGCTTTGTAGACATAATACTACTGTATACTGAATAGAGTACAGATTATACCGTGTTATAGTCATATTCAAACATAATTTTTATATGTATTGGGAAACCAAAAAATTCATTCGACTCGCTTTATTGCGGTATTTGCTTTATTGCCTTGGTCTTGAACCCTGTAGGTAGTACCTGAGGTATCCCTGCATCGCGTAGCACTTAGTGAAACAGATATCAGATTAAATAAAGGAGAAAGAAATGGTAGGATTTCATTAGTTTGATTTCGTCACTGTTGTAGAGTGGCGACAAACAGTTAGGAGTGGTATGGTGGGATGTGGAAGAGCAAGTTTGAAGCAAGAATTCAGATTTCTTCATCATTGCATGTTATCAATTCAAGCTCCTTTAGAACTAGATTTCCTAAATACTGCTTTCTTTCCCATAAATGGAGATAATAGCAAATTGGCATAATAACAGTCACTGTAAATAGGGATAAGGATAATACCCACTCCATTCTGTTATCATTAAATGAAAAAGAGCATGCACCGAGCAGACTGTTTGGCATATAGTAAGGATTCAATAAATGTTAACTACTATTATTGTTTGTGGTGTTTATTTTCAACACCTTTTTTAGAAGATTTTATTTATTTATTTGTCAGAGAAAGTGAGGGAGCACAAGCAGGGGGAACAGCGGAGGGAGAGGGAGAGACAGGCTCCCCACTGAGCAGGGAACGGAAGCTGGACTTGATCCTAGGACCCTCGGATCATGACCTGAGCCAAAGGCAGACACTTTAAGGACTGAGCCACCCCGGTGACCCTCAACAGATTCTTTTTAGTGGAAGACCTTTTTAGGCTAAAGAGACATTTTATGCTGACTTGACGGTTGGGTATCACTGCTATTACCTCTCATTATGAGAAATAGCATGTTTTTAGCAAGAGGGGTACAGCTGGGATGAGACTCTGAAAACTCTCTAAGATAGCAACATCAGCTGTAGATTTTAAATAAATTCACAATAATCCTATTTGAGGCCTGTAAGCTAAGGTTCTAAAACACAGAGCCTTTAAATACCAATATTAGCTCCATCCTTCAGAAGGTGAAAGCTGAGAAGGATAGAATTCAAAACAGCTTTAAAAAGGGTTGAAAACAACAGGGCATGGTAAAGGAAGGTACTTCAGCGATTCTGCCTAGAGCCTCTAGACCAATGGCTCTCAGTCCCTCCTGTGCATCAAGATCTCCTGAGGAAATGTCAGGTCGTTCCTACGAGAGCTTCACCTGCTCATTCACACTCTCTGGGGAGAGGTCCTGTGTATGAGCGTGTTTTCTTCTGGATCACTCTAGGAGTGATCCTGAAGCACATATCGCCTGTGTTGACGATCGTGGTTCTAAATAGATTCTCCATATGGGCCCCAAAATGTCATGTGTTAAAAGCCGTATTTTTAAACCCATTTTATTTTCTTACTGATCTCCTTGCCAATGCCACAGTTTGATGTTATATAAATACTAATCCACTCTCTGAAAATGATGGGATTTTCCTAAAGAACGCTTATTTATGTTTTCAATATTTCCCCATCTTCTCTTCTTTTAAATATATAATGCTGTTCAGAACGATACAATTGTATGATGAATTTTAGAGCTCTACATAAAATAATAAAAAAATATAAACCATATATGGCATCTCCCTAATGGAAAGTCAGAATCACAAAACAGTTTGATTTGTGCTCAATTTAAGAAGCATCATGATTTTTTCCAAGTTTTCTTGAGGAGAAAGTTTGTGAGACAACATGAACCAAGATGCTTTTGGATCTCACTTTGAAGTGTCTTTAGTTGTAATAGGTAATGGTATTAGTTTCCCCTTATAAAAAGGCAGGTACAAGGTGCTTTGATAAGTCACCAGCCAAGTAGAAAGCACTATTTGTGTTTAAAAGACCTCAGCACCTACAAGGATATGGCTTAGGATAAAATATTCCACTCCCACAAAAGTATCCTTACTCTTTCCTATACTGAATGGGGATTTGGTGATACAACGGTACAGTATCCTTTGCTGACTAGGAAGCTCCATGCCATTCTCTTAGATGACTGAATTTCTCTTCCTTTTATTGACTTGCCGACCCTATGCAATTTCATCTCCAGATGAAACAGAAGCAGGGAAAGCAATGGAGGTTTGAAGTAGGGAGTTTATGAAAGAGAAAGCCAGTGATTATAGAAAGTTAAATATGTTCCTGCAGATGACAGGGAGTCTATCACACTTTCCAGTATTCAAACCTAACATTAGTTTCACTGAACTTCATTTTATATTTCCCTACTTTCCTTTCAGTATATAGTTCTACTCCCATTTGAAACAAACTTAATACTTGAATATATTATACCTTAAGGTACAATGATTAGTTTCACACAAAAGAGCCCCCACAAGGTCCCATTAAGCACCTCATTTAAACACAATAACTTCCTATAACACGTATTTGTACTCAACTATATTGAAAGCTCTAATGTGTGGAATAAAGCGCCACTCATTAATATTATCTAATTCAGTTATAATAACTCAGTAAATTACTAACTTTTGATTAAACACTGATTAGGAGCGAAGATTATTATGCATGCCATTGAGCACATAAGTGAAGCTTGACATATTTCTTAGGTTGAGGATTATTATATCCTATTTGAGGACACAAAACTAGTTCTGAGAACTAGTTACTGAATCCCTCAATGGTGGTATGTTTCCAACGACAGAATTGTGTAATAAAAGCAGTACATGCCATAGACAGTCAAAAAGGGGAAGGTTTTAAGATGAGAGTAAAACTTAATCTGTCCCGGGGTGCCTGGGTGGCTCAGTCAGTTAAGCGTCTTGCCTTTGGCTCAGGTCATGATCCCAGGGTTCTGGGATCAAGCCCCACGTTGGGCTCCTTGCTCAGCAGGGAGCCTGCTTCTCCCTCTTCCTCTACCTCCTACTCCACCTGCTTGTACTCTCTCTCTCTGTCAAATAAATAAATAAAAATTCTAAAAAAAACAAGAACAAAACTTAATCTGTCCCTGGAGAGTAAGAGTGATGTGTGTGTGTGTGTGTGTGTGTGTGTCTGCGTGTATGTGTGTGTCTCCGATATACAGGAAGTGGTTCATGCTCTGAAATAACAACATTCTGGAATGAATTTTATGTCAGCCAGTCTAAGACGATGGAAAGAACACAGATATTAGAGCCAAAGCAATCTTGGGCTGAACCCGGTCTCCTCTTTTATTTACCAACTTTATTCTGTTGGGAAAGATATGAATCCTTTCTTAGTTTTTTCTTCATCTTTAAATGGGATTAATAGACTTGCCTTAGACAGTCGTTGTAAAGATTTCATAAGATACCTATGCCCAGGATTCAATAAATGTGTATTCCTTCCTTTCCCATTTGTTGTACTTTCAGCATTACTGTATTCAATATAATACATGCTAGACTTGCGAAAGAATTTAGATGGTGCCATGGACTAGGACCTGACTGGAGCAGTTTAATTTTTCTTTTTTTACAAAGTTGGAAAATGTGCTTCACATTTTTACTGAAATATCATATTTATCATTCTAAAAATGTAGAAATGGATTATCTGTATATATTTAAAATCTGTCAAATTCTTCCTTCTCATCCTCCAAACAAACAAATTATGTTAAGATTTGCCATTGCCCCCGCAGCAACTCAAATCACCATGAATTGAGCAGACTCCTAGCGGGAGGATTTTAATGGTTTATTTATGTATGCATATAATCCCTCCATCGAATGCCGACCACATACTTGTCTGCCTGAGCTGAATTTTATTGATATGTTTTTTTTTTCCCTTGCTCCTAACTCTACTATTGAGATTTAATTCCTGACAATGCATTAGTGCCAAATGGCACCATTAGTGCTGTTCGGAGTTGAGTTCTGCTAAAATATTTGAAACCTGCTGCGTCTGTCCTCCAGAAAAGAGGACATTTTAATCTTCTTCATTGGTTGTGACTTCAGCTGAAGTGTGGTTTTTTTTAATTTGCGACACTTTGGGGTTGCAAAAGGAAATAATGAAAAATTTAGACCTATGGTGGATTCAGGAGGCAAGGCAAAATTGAAGCCCTTTTTAAGTGTCTAAATCTGTGTTGTTCACTTTGAAAAACAAGTTTCCCGACATTATGTATATTTTCAAAGCACATTTAAATTACTTCAACAGCTGCAATAATAAAATGACACTGGAAAGCATGAACAGGAAATGCATGAGGCAAAGTAAAAGGGCAAAGTAATGAGATCAATCATGCCAAGAGGATAATGAAAGACAGACCTACAGAGCCTTCTCTGGGAAAAAGACACGGGAGTGGATATTTATAGCACAATGGGAGAAATGTCGATGGAATGTTGCACAAAGTGCTATGGGAAAATGGAAGGAGGAAGCATTAATTGTGCTAGAGATGGGAGGGGGAGTGAGCAGAAGAAGAGAAGGCTTTATTTCAAATCTATGTTGCCTTCAAAACAACAGATTTCCCAGTTGTTCCCAGAACAAAAACCACTTGGACTGCCCTTTAAATGTGTGGCATGAGACCCTGACCTTCAGCTATTTAATTCAGTGTTGTAAAGCAATCTGGGACAATGTGTTTCTCTGTTTCCCTGAAGTAGCCTATTAGTCACGCCATATATGTAGAAATGGATGGTCTGAGTAGGTTTCAAATCAGTGAATTTCCAGAGGTGGGCAGACAGGGACGGTGGGGTATCTGGAAGACGATGTGGGAAGTGCCCCCACTCTTTCCCTGGACTGGATGGGAAATGATAACAGGCTCCGAAACAGCAAGCTGCATTTATCCTGCAGCCAAAATTCCTCTTCTTGGCAGTTTTGCCCGAGGTAAGCGCTGAAAGGAGATAAAGAATGATTGCATAGGAATTCCCATCCAAATCAGGTTGCAGACTTGGCTCTTCAAGGAGAGCCTAGATATATCCATCAGTACAGAAAACAGCAAAACAAACAAACAAGGACAACAACAACAGCAAACACCTTTTATGGTCCAAAGGATGCAAATCCTTTATATCTAACAGAGAACTCAGCCTGAATAATATGCATTTAGTTCTTTTTTTGACCCTTATTTTTCTCACATGCAGTGACAAAGGTGAAAGGGGAAGAAATGCAAATGTTAAAGAATTTAAAGTTATTCGCCAAGTTAAATTCAGTACCAATTTTTTTTACCTTTTTTTTAAATCATGATTTTGAATTGAAAATAACATTAAAAATTAAGGAATGTGGTGGGGGAGGAACCTTCAACGATAAGGGATTTTAAAGTGTTGGCAACTGACATGCTTCTAGCAAATAACTCTGCCTTTTCAGTCTCTGTGGGCTTTGGAGGCACACAGTGCTCTCTGTTTTCAAATACTGGCTCTTTCACTTCCTGAGTTGGAAACTAACATTTAATGAGAGCTTACTATGGGCCAAGCACAGTTCTAAGTTCTTTACACATAGGTATGAAGTAAGAACCAGCCCCAGCTGTTATTATACAGAGACTTAAAGTACAGTGAATCAAGCAAGATCTCGATTTCACTTTCCCCTCACATTGATAACACAGTGGTGGGTGGGTCAGGCAGTGGGGGTGAACCTCTCCACAGCATCCTCTTGGGTTTCCTCTTTATGGTTGTTCCCAGTCCCGTCTGGTTTGGTGTTCCTCCCCATGGCGTTGGCTTTCCAAAACACGCCCACCTATCAGACTCGAAGACACACAGCTTCGTTTACAAACGTGACCCCGAAGCAGCACACCTCATTTGGACTCACGTTCTGTCCTTCAGAATGGAGCTTCAGGAACAGACTTTCCTGCCGTGGAAGAAAGAGAAGCTAGACTCCTGCTGGGTAGCTGTGTGCTCTGCTAAAATGTAGGAAACGTTGCTGCGGGTTATTATGTGAATGGTGGCCCTTGAAGTTGGCCAACAGAGCATCCCTCTTCCAGGGGAAGGAGGAGGAAAAAGATGAGGAAGGAAAGGAGGAGGGGGGAAAATGCGTGGGTGGAAAAACGGAGCAATTTCTATCATGATGTAGTACCTTCTTTAACCCTCAAAATAACCTGCCAGTTTTATCTTCTTTTTATAGGCCACTCTGTTAGAAAATTTGTTTTAAAATCGCTGATCCCATGTTCACAGCAGTGTGAGATTCAGAAGGGCTTGCCTGGAGCTTGTGCTTTTCCTAACTGTTGTATTTCCTCTCTACCTCAGAAACTGTTATTGTAGTGACTAGTAATTAGGTGCAGTCAGTACATCAATACTATTTTTTTTTTTAAGATTTTATTTATTTGAGGGCACCTGGGTGGCTCAGTGGGTTAAAGCCACTGCCTTCGGCTCAGATCATGATCCCAGG